>CABHPQ010001985.1:0-21625 GCA_902168405.1 Peromyscus aztecus
AGCCACTAGAAAGACTTCTTACCTCTAAGAATCCTCAGACTGAAAGGGGGCTGAGTTCCTGTCTCCTCCTGCCTTATATCCTCTCTCTACCCAGCCATATCACTTCCTGTCTCCACCTCCCTAGTACAAGAATTAGTGACATGAGATCCCAAGTGTTGGGATTAAAGGTGTACACCACCACTGCCTGGCTTTATTTCTCTTTTAGACTGGATCAATCTTCAATAGCCCATGGTGGCCTTGAACTCACAGAGGTCCATCTGCCTCTGCCTCCTGAGTGCTAGGATTAAAGGCATGCGCCACCACTGCCTGGGCTCTATGGTTAGCTAGTGGCTTATCTCTGCACTTCCATCTTCAGGCAAGCTTTATTTGTTAGATCACAAACAAATTATCACCACAGAATTCAAATAAAAAAGATTTCTAAAACATTAAGATAGATAAAACAATCAGTAGAAGAAATTTCCAGCCAAACCTTGTTCTACCAGCTTCTGCAGAACAGTCATCAATTTCCATGGACTACTTTTTTAATGGTGGTTGGGTTGGAACCAGAACCTTTCACATGCTAAGCAAGAACTCTACTACTGAACTATGCCCCAAACTGTGAATTTCAAAACTCACCAAAACATATGTACCCAACATGGCAGACAAGCAAACAAGAATATTTCCAAATGCCCAAGGAGTCAAGATTCCAACCTTGGAAATGACTAAAAAAATCAATATGGAATCAAATGTCTTAAACATCACAAAGAGAAGATAAAAAAGTAAATGACTTGAGAGAACTAATAGAAGATATTTTCCCCAGCCAATTCCATTCTACATGGAATCCTGATTTTAGTCTATGCAAGAGAATACTCTGGCTTTAGACAATCAATTGCCTATTCTATGTCTCCAGTTAACAGATCAAATAAAGTCTACACTGTGTCAGGAAAAATAAGAGTCAGTGTATGTTCCCTGAGATATTCACTCATTTCCCAATTAACATACTTAATTTGGCTTGTAATTGCTATCAATGATGAAAGTTTTACACCAAAAAGAGCAGTGATCTACAACAGATCATGCTATATTCCAAAATCAACTACTCCTAGGGACTATAGTGTGGGTTGAATCTATACTAATCAGAATAAATGTTCAAATGAGACTATTTCATGAGAAATGACATTTATTGAACATTATTTAGCAATCTACACACACCAACTCCTGAAGCTTGTTGCATTTTTCGTCAGATATTACAGAACTGGTGGTAGATATTCATCATAGGAGGTGACATTCCACTTTGTCTTTATCAAATTAAATAGATTAAAATCATATATTACCTTCCTGTGGTACTGTGGAAGACAAGTTAGATGCAGAGGGAGGATGCTGAGATGAGTTACTCATTGGAACCCTGAGAACAGCACTCTTATTCTTTTCTTGTTACACTCAGAACTTTCAACATAGTTCACAGTGACCAGCAAAAGAGAATGTGATTTTAAACCCTAGTTATAACGCATTTTGAAATATGTAATAATAGGTCTTGTGCTAGATGGGTAAGTAGGATAAAGTTATTTAACTTTCTATTGAGCAGACAGAAAAAGTATTTCTGCTCTGGTGGAGTTGTGTCGCAGCTAACACAGAATGTCATAGGAATGGATATCCGCATTTGGGTTTATAATCCAAAAGGTCCTGGGAGATTTGGGGGAAATCCTAGACTGTCTAAAGCTGCCACACCCACAATGGGACAAATGGCAACATAAATAGAGCTCTTTGTCCCCCTCTTTCCTTCTCTTCCTTCTCTTCTATTTCTTCCTCCCACCACCTGTGAATGTTGTCTCAATAGAAAGAAAGAAGAAAGAATTAGACCCACCACTGTCGCCCTTTGTAATCTGACATCAACATTTTATGTTCTCTTTCACTTTGCACCAGCTTTAAATGTAACTGCTGCTGAGGGAGCATTAGATGTCTGTCTGCATGAAAAATTGACCATATCTCCTTCATAATGCATTCTCAAGCTCACCCACCTCAGAGTTATTTCTTTATTATTAATTCGGACTCTCTGGTTGCCAGTTATGCAGTAGGCATGGGAAATAATAAGGCAGTGCGTTCCCTTGCCCTGACTATCTTCTAATAAGGGGCAGGGTGCTCTTCTGTCATTCTTTCCTTCTCATTCTGCTCGGGAAGACAGTGCACAGAAATTGGAAAGATGTATTGCTTATATTATACTTCATCTGGTTTCCAGAAATAACACACCTCTACAAGCTCCCAGAAGGTTTTGAGGCAACTCCAAACTGTGAATAGAACTTAGATAAAATGCTAGAGAAAAAGATATGCTATGGCCAGGTCTTACCCTATAGCCCTGCTGAGCAGATGCTTCTTCGTAATGCGTTAACTTTAATTCACATTCTCTAATATTGAGAGGACTAGACTCCCCTTACCAGTTTGTGACTTAGGCTTTAAGTAATTTCTCCAGTCTACAGTGTGCAAGTCAGCTTTCTGTCACTGTGACAAACAGTTGAGATAATCAGCTTACAAAGGGAAAAAATTTATTTTGAGTCACTGTTTTAGCTGTTTCAGTCCTGGTTTTTGTTTTTGTTCTTAACCTCATTGCTTTGGGCTGATGGTAGGCACATATAATTGAGTCAAGCCATCCTCCTGCAATCAGTTCACTTAGCTGGGAAGTAAAAGAGAGAAAGGCAGAGCATAGGGTCCAATAGCCCCTTCAAGAGCGTACATTCAATGGGCCAGACCCTCCACACACACCAGGCCCCACTTCTTACACTTCTCACCACCTTGTAACAAGGCCACACTGGAAACAAAGTTGTTGCCACACAGGCCTTTAGGGGCAGCTAAAACTCAGATTTTAGCACAGAGCAACTCACCCAAGCCAGGATTCAAAGCCAGATCCCAGGCATGAATACTTCCTGCTCTGCTTGAATGTTTCAGTAAAACCCATGTGTCTTGTTTTCTATCAGTTAAGCAGTCAAGGACCTAAAACTTCCATTCCAGTGGAATGAAGTCCATTAGATCCACCATATTTTTAGCCAAGATGTCAAGTCTCTCTGCTTCTGAACCTCAGCATACCTGAAATGTCTAAGAATGAAAATTCAAAGATAATGTAGAAAAATTAAAAGATGAAGATGATGGATAGCTGACTGATCCCAAGGCCCTCTGAGCTTTGAGAAAGGTGAAGACATGAATACGATGTCACTGCCCAGGGCTGTGTAAGTTGTTTCATAGTACTCTCAAAACACACAACATGGTCACATTATCCTCCTTCTCCATTGTGTCCTGCTTTCTGGTTAAGTTTCATTTCTTTCTTTCCATTCTTCTCTACGATGTGACTTGAAAGGCTGAAATATCCATACTGAAATCTCCTGACTTTTTGGTTTATCTGTTGCCAGCTAGCTGGTAGGTAAGACTGAGAGACCCAGAGTGCTGCAGAGATGGCTTGGTGAACAAGGTGCTTGCTGCACAAGCCTAAGGACCTGAGTTCAGACCTCCAGCATTCTCATAATTCCTGTGGACCATGGCACATCTTTAATTTCTGAGTAAGATAGAGAAGTGAGTATCCTGGGGCCTTGCTGAATAGCAAGACTAACCAAAATGCCAGTGAAACACTAGACCCTCCAATAATAATAATAATAATAATAATAATAATAATAATAATGTGGAGAGTGATTGAGAAAGGCACCCAGCATTGACCTCTGGCTTCTACAAAAGCATGAACACACATGTGTACAACACACACACACACACACACACACACACACACACACACACACATGAAGGAGGAAGAGAGGAGAAGTAGGCAAAGGAGGAATAGACAAAACCTAGGAACACGACCTGTAGGATAAAGCCAAGGTACCTCTGTTCCTTCTGCTCCTTCCCTGCCAGATGATGGCTTTGTCGGTGGTTGATTCTTTCATCTGAAACTTCTGTCACTCTTCCTTCTCTCTGCGACAGTGTCTGTCTCGTTCCAGAGACAGTTTCCTCCCACAGTCCTTCATGCTTGACAGAGGTAACAGTTTTTAGCCGTCAGCAGTCCCTTGGTGATTCAATGGCACATCATTAAACTCACTTCAATTGACTCTGATTGTGACAACTGTCTCCTGTAGGAGCCCCTGACTGTTAGAATGATGAACATGAGAGGAATTCCCTAAGCTCACCCTCCTGGCAGGAAGACAGCAGGAGGTCTTAAGAACATGTCATCAGAGCAGAGAACTAACCTTGGAAATCTGTGGTCTGTCTTCACAACACCAGGACTACTTGAGTCAACAGTGCCGGTGGTGACAGAGGAAGGGTGGGTTGAGGTCAAGCCTGGCACTTGGTTATAAAGCAAGATTAGTGCTCACCAAGATTATGGGTACTGCCCCCAGGGACTGTACATAAAAGGAAAACACGTTTAGAGTACTGAGCTATTAATTTAAAATACTGGTGATTACAACTTAACAAGCAGCTTTCAGTCTAATGTTTTCCTGTGTCTATCCTATAGAGTTAAATATGCAGCTTGTAGGTCTCTAACGGTGAAGTAAAGTCTTGGATAATTAGAAGTGGAATCCTGACACTTGAAATGGGGAATTAAGTGAAGCATACTTGAGGTGGAGAACTCAGTAACTCCAAATCCCCCTGTCAACATCAGGAGCATATGAATGAAGGACAGTAATATTAAATGTAGACTGAATTTATTTATGGGCATGCACTGTCTTGGGATTTGGCATTTAATAAATCGACTTTAGCACCCTGAAAGGTATTAACAGTCTTGTGACTGATTAATTTAATTTGTTCATCAAGTGGCATCCACAGTAAAAAAAAAAAAATTAAATTGAGAAATTATTATGGCAAACTGTGAATGAATGAGGACAGTGGCTTAGGGGGTGAATCTAATACTATTCAGCTGGCCCTAATTATATTCTGAGAAGGGACAGGACATGACTTTAACAAAACAATAAATATTTCATTATGAGGTACACCACATCTCTCAAGAGCTTTGCTGAAGATATAATCAATGAATGGATGACTACATATGGGTAGAAGATGCCCCCTTTTCCCATCTACCTGGATCCTTGCTCCACAGTCCTGTGTATTAAATAGCCATCATAGCAAGAATAGACCTATGCATGATCTCAGTAGCTTGGACATCTTTCTACATATGACCAGTCACTACTAAAGCTGAGGACCAAGCTACCAACCCCTGAAGTCAATACTAAAGCAGATGCAACATCATTCCCTGATGTGCCAGCTACCTTATATGTCACATGGATAACATGAAGTTTATGCATCATGGAAGGAAATATATTTTCTAATTGATTAAGAGGAAGTGGGACTTGAGCGTTCTCTCGTATGTGTGTGTATGCAGGTATACATGCATATGTGGATGTGAAAGTCAGAGGTCAACCTTGGGTGTTATTCATCAGGAGCTGTCCATCTCATTTTTTGGAAACAGGACCTTAGACTCGTTGACTTGACTAGACTGCTGACTGCCTCCACTCTGAGTGCTGAGATTAAAAAGTGCTTTCTCCTTCACTGGCTTTTTAATGTGGGTTCTGGAGACTAAACCTGGGCTCCTGTGCTTGCAAGGGTATCTACCCAATCCAGATAAAACTTTCTTCTCAGAAGAATATATATGTAGTTGGATACAGGGTCACTTTCCCAGTCTATAAAGCTTCTGTTAAATCTATAATGTCTTTTTATCAACACAGTATCCCAACAAAATCTGTGTTATGTTATAGTTTTGTTGTGCCCAGATTGCAACTCTCAGAGAGACCACTGAAGACGAGCGTACCAGAATGCAAAAGCAAGGCTTTATTAGGGAGCAATTCAAGCCTAGGCAGGGACCTTGTCAAGCACATCCAATGAAGTGGAGGCTGGAGGAGGTGCCCAGCCTGAACTGAGCACAGCTTTTAAAGGAAAAACCACAAGATTACAATAGTAGGGGATTTCCATACATGTACATTTCTGATTGGCTCATTTTTAGGGACTTACCAGAAACCTTTTATTAATCTTATTGCTGGAGGGGGTGGTTGTTTGTCACCATTTCTCATTGGCTGCCTGAGGGTAGGAACATTCTGTGGTTAAACAATCGCCATGGAAGACCAGGGTTGGGACATTCCGTGGACACACAGTCACCATCACATGGTTAGCTTGTGATTCTGTACTTTGTACTTTCAGGTTCCTGGAACTTGGATCAACTGTGGAAACTCAAAATCTAAACCTAGAATAGAGATTCTTACAAACTGGAAGCCTTATTTTTAAGATGGAGGCGCTTTAGTCTCACAGTTTGAATGTGAAAAGTCCTCAGACTCATGCTCTGGTCACTCGGTCCCCAGCTGGTGGCATTGTTTAGGGAAGTTGTGGAATGTTTGAGACATGGTGGCTAGCAGGCCCAATTTGATGGCTAGAGATGGTCCTGAGGGTGGTAACCTGCCCCTGCCGCCTGCTTCGTTTTTGTTTCCTACTCTGCTAAGACCTGCAGAGTCATTGTAACATTCTGCAGCCTCCTTCTGCTTCCTGCCGTCATGGACTGCAATTCAAACCCTGGGCCAAAATAAAGTCTCTCCTTGAAGCTGGTTTTGTTGTGTATTCTGTAACAAGAGTGAGAATCAACTCATACCCACTGCATCGACCCAAGGAGCTCATTTTGTGGTGAGGAAATGGTAGCCATGAACTCACCCTGCTGGAGAACTTGATCTTTCAGCCTTACCAGCCAGAGGCAGCAGTGACAACAGAACACTGCAGGGCCTCAGCCACAATTCTCTTAACTAATGGCAACCCTGAAAGGCCACCTGGTTACCCAACAGCAGGGCTTCTTAACCACTTTACATTCGTGACCCTTTTCACCCAAGAATTTTTTTTTTTTTTCCCGATGCTTAAGGACAATTTTACTAGCTCTGGAAACCAAACACCCCAAACAGGCGATCTGTACATCTCAGCTGCTGCCCAGAGGTTGAGGATGGAGGAGAGAAGGAAAAATGTCATGGCATCTGAGTTGGTCAGACACATGGTAGACACACAGCACGTGGCAGGGAGGGGAGCTTTAGAGAAGGAGTAAGGAACCCCAACATGTTGGGAAAGCCCAGAGTTGGGGGAATGCATACCTAGAGCCAGTATAAAAGGAAAAAGGAAAAGTTATGCTTTTCTGATTAATTAAGGAAGCAGGCAGGATTACAAAACTTCGTGTGTAAGGTATAAGAAAATGCACTGGGGGTGAGGACAGGGATTCTGAGAAGAGGCAGTACAATTTTTCATTATAGGAATAATTATTCCACCTATTTTTTCAGCATGGCTTAAAGTGAGATCACCTTTCCAGGGGTTGTCTCTTGGCACAGTGGTTGACCTCGCCACCTACCAGGAATGTTACCCAGAGATCCTATTCTCTTGACCAAAGGAGATTTTTAATCCAACAATTTTGATGATGCTTGGTCTACAGGACTGCAAAATAGATATACAAATCAAATATTTACTGATAATCAGAGAGAAATTTATTTCAAAACAATTCTTTGGAGTACATATAATTTTGTCATTTATTAAAGGTGAAAGCAAATTTACATACTAATGAGAAGGGTGTGCTTGTTTATTTTCACATGAAAAATTAAATCTCGGCTGAATGTTTGAAACTGCATGACAGGGACCATCATCAGCATTTTCCAGAGTCCACTGATATTTCCATTTTATAATCATCAGTGCTGAGAGCACAGCTTCGCATAAATATGCAGAGCAAGATGGCAGAATTATGCTTAGTGCCATTTCAGAAATTGTTGGAATATCTGCCCTAATCTCAAGCCAAAGTTCATTGAATGGCGGTCTGCGACACTCAAGTCAGCAACTCAGGAATTTTTTTAAAAAATCAAACGTTTCAACAAATCTCAATCCAAAGGGATACCAATTTCATACTTATATGCTTAAGAATGATAGTAGAAAAATATTAAAAGCCTGTTGCTTTTTGTAATGCAAGCACTGTGCCCCTCGATGAGCAGAAAATTCTGTATATGCTGTAAAATAACTGTAATTCCTAACATACAAGTGTCTAGAATCTGAGCTAGGGTGTTTCGTGCAGTATTCATTGGCATTATGTGGTATGACGGCATATGCACACTGTAAAGTGCAGGATTCATGTGTTCAGAAGCAAGTCTGCAGTCAAGTCCCATGATGCATTATGGGTAATCAGGGCTAGAAACACCTCAAATTCATTACACACTTGATTTTGAATTGATATTTTGGTCATTGAACACCTAGAAACTTTTTATTATTGCCAACATTTTATTGAGCTCTGTGTTCAGCTATACTGCCCCATATGGATTCAGAAGCCACGTCTTATTAGATGCTGTGTCTTAAGGCGGTGGTTCTTAACTGCTGCCTTGGGTCAGGGAAACAAGGGTTAATCTAGATATACAGAACCTTGCCCATACCAAATCACCTTCTAATGGAATTGTTTCTTGACCCAGAAAGCATGTCAGAAAAGGGCATATCCAAAAGAAAAAGAAATCCCCCACAGTGAACACAACGGTGATCCCATGAAACTAGAAATTGCTACTCCCTCCATGCCGGGCATTTTAGGCTCATCAAGTCCCTGAGCAACTAGACATAAGGTGGGAGTTGGGGGGTAAGTGCATCTCTACTGGCTGGACTTATTGATCCAGATCTCTAAGAGAAAATCGCTGCTGAAAATAGACACGACAGACTTTAGGATTCAGAAATTCACTAGTGTGCGTGCATCTTAGAAATCATACACCAAGAGCTGTGATCCTGGGAAACACAATGAACTAAGAAAGACAAACACAAGACTTGGGCCCAAAGGAAATGAAGAACTGGGTGCTGACAACTTGGGATCCCTGGTGGGAGGAGATGGTTGAGTGATCAACATAATAATCCGTACCCTGCATGAAACTGTTGCGCCTGCATTTTTCAGTCCCCCTGTACACCGAAAACAGTCATGCTTAAAGCCACCATTTACCTTCCAGGTTAGACTCTGACTAAATTAAGTTCCCTTGAAATAATGCAGTGACGAAGGGGGATGTTATGGTTTCCCCTTGGTTGGTATGTGTTTGGTTTGGGGTTGTAAATATACAGAAAGAGACAAGAGGAAGAGAGGAAGCGAGGTAAGAGAAGGCCTGGAGGAGGAAGAGGAGGAGCTGGAGAAGGAGGAGGAGGAGAAAAGAATAGAGAGACTTGATGAGCCTAAAATGCTGGGGTCAGGGGAGTACTACTTTCTGTTTTCACGGGATCACTGTTGTATTCACTGGGCTCCCTTCATCTTTGGCACCGAATTGATTTTGATGTTTGGCAGTCAGAGAGAAAGAAGACAGGATGTTTATTTTCCTGGCTTCTCCCCTATGTTGTTGCGCTTGGGTTGTGGCTGTCCACCTGGAGCCATAAAGGCTGTCAGATGACACGCTTGTTGCTGCTAAAGTTTCTCCAGGTTCCAGAATTGCCCATTTTTTCTTTTATGCTTGGGCCTTGGCATAGGAACAGCTTCCTGCCAGGACTAGACTCTAGGTGATTCCCCATTACCCTTGCTTGTGATTTTGCTCTCCTGTGCACCTGGTCTCTGCATTAAATTCCCTTCAATGCACTCAGAGTGTTCCATCCATTTCTTCCAGGGGCCTGGTTGGTGGCCAGTTGTTATGTCTGTGAATAGCATGCTAGGCATGTACAGTGTGGCTTGAGATACCAATACAAAATCCCTTCTGTAGAATATTGTTAACAGAGATCTCATTTATGAGCTAAAAATATTCAAGCTTTTGTATAATAGTGTGATTTCTTCTCAGAGATTGGTGTTTGATAATATTATAAATTTCAGAATTCCTTTTTTGTAATTATTTCTTTGGCAAAATATTCACTAGCCTCCCTATTGAATTGACTACTGATAGATTCTTGGGGAAAGGCAATCACTACCTTCAGTTTTGTGCTGAGCAGTGAGCCCACCAGACTCCATCAGGTAGTTCCAAAACTGGAGTTAAAGTCAGTGAGTCACAAAAGAAAACAAAAAGACATGAATATGGTAAAGAGACTTGTGGGGAGGAGGAGGGGGTGGCAGGAGTGGACCGGAGAGAAGGGAGTGAAGAGATCAGAGTAATCTTAGTTCACTCACATGCATTCACAGAGGCAAGACCTCAACAAAACATCACATTTAAGAAGACACCTGACAGATTAGGAAACACAACAGTTAAAGAGGGGGAGGGGAAACAGCCAGGTCTCGGGGTTTGAATGAGAATGACTTCCACAGGCTCAGATATTTGAAAGCTTGATAAGCAGTTGGTGGAGCTCTTTGGGAAGGATTAGGAGGTGTGGCTTTGTTGGAGGATGTTTATTACTGGCGGTGGGGGGCAGGCTTTCAGGTTTAAAAAGCCCAACCCATTCCCAATTAGCTTCTCTCTACCTTGTGCTTATAGATAAGTTCCCAACTACTGCTACAGTGCCATGCCTGCCTGTTGCCATTCTCTGTGCCATGATGACCATAGACTCTAACCCTCTGGAACACTAGGCTCCAATAAACATTTTCTTCTATGAGTTACCTTAGTTATATGGTGTCTCTTCACAGCAATAGAAAAGTAACAAAGCTACAGGACAGAAACACACACACACACACACACACACACACACACACACACACATGCGCATCATAGCTAGAAAGAGCAAGACTCTCAGCTGCTAAGTGACACAAGCCTAAACAGGTGCATGGACTATGTCTAGGAGGTAAACAAGCTTTTACTTCTCTCTCCACTTTTCCTTTTCTGTGTTCCTCTCTCTCTTTATTCTACATGTGCTTTTGGAAGATGTCTTAAGCAATAGTTAGAAAATCTATACGAAAGAGTACAGAAAGAACCCTCCCCCACCAAAGAAATTCCAGTTTCCTTGAGTTCAAATAGCCAGCCCTATTATTTGCACTGTACTTAACAAAGCTAAAATCCCAATTTGTGTTAGGGACATGTGATCACTAGGATCATCATTCAATTAGAAAGCAAACCCACTGTGTCAGATCAGTCTGATCCACTGAAACACAGTCCAATGAACGTGTCATAATTTAGCCTGATAATTTCATTTAGGCCATTGTAAGTGATAAATGAAATCGGAGACCTCAGCCTCGTCTCTGGTTTTGGCTGGGTTCGGTGTGCCGTTGTATAACTTTGCCTATTATTTATTTTTACAGGGCCCATGGGGTTGGTGAGTCTGTGGAGACAGCCTTCCAGGCAGTCATTAAATGTGCTTGCATAATCCCTTTATGAACTGCCAACATAATCTCTGTAATGATCAGCAAGCTTCAGATGTGACTTTGTGATTCTGTTTTGGGATATGAACACCTGCAGGGCCCTCAAAGGGCAAGAACAAAGGAGAAACCCACAGGAAGATCTTGAAACTCCAACCTCCCTCTCAAGGTTTAAACAGCTCCACTGTTGGATCGAAGACCAAAGTCTTCTAAACTTTAGAATAAGAAGCCGTGGTTCTCAACCTTCCTAAAGTTGCGACCCTTTAATACAGTTCCTCATGCTGTGGTGACTCCCAACCATAAAACTATTTTCCTTGCTACTTCAAAATTGTAATCTTGCTACTGTTATGAATTGTAATGTAAATATCTATGTTTTCCAATGGTCTTAGGTTGATACCCACAGGTTGAGAGCTGCTGATCTAAAGCATCAGGGAAAAACAAAACAAAGCAAACAAACATAAAAATGTGTAGGTTGCTGAGAGGCCTCAGCAGGCAAAGGTGCTCTCTACCTAGCCTGATGATCTCTGTACAAACTTCCTGTCTGCCATCACTAGTAAAGTCTTGCACACTTGAAATTTTTGAGGAGGGCAGATCTTATATAAATATTTTTATCACAATGAAACAAAATAAATCAGATCCCTCATGGATTCATTAGCAACTGTTGCAGGACATAGATGGCAGGAGCCCTGTGATAGCTGAAGGATCTGTGCATATGAACCCACAGGGGACCAGAGACTGCCCAGGGTAATTTTCCAAGGACAAAGGTGCACAAAAGTGTAGCATGAATCTTAAAAGTTCTTATTAATGAAATCAAACCTGAGCCAGGTATTGGGGTAAATGCTGGAAGGTCAGAGAGACAGAATAAGCCACAGCTATCTCGCCTTGCCGGATCCTCAGCTGGTCTTGCTTCCTCAGACTGGAAGCCTCTATGTCCTCATATCCAAATGACTCTCAGCTGAACTGCTGCTAGAAGCCTGAATGATTAACCAGCCCAAATGCTTCTCCAGGCCAAATGCCTCGAGTTTCTGGTCCTCACGCCTTATATACCTTTCTGCTTTCTACTACCACTCCCTGGGATTAAAGGCTGGCTTTCTGGGATTAAAGGTGTGTGTCACCATGCCTGGCCGTTTCCAATGTGGCCATGAACTCACAGAGATCCAGAGGGATTTCTGTCTCTGGAATGCTAGGATTAAAGGCGTGTGCTACCACTACCTAACCTCTGTTTAATATTGTGGCTGTTCCGTCTCTGACCCCAGATAAGTTTATTAAGGTACACCATATTTTGGGGAACACAATACCACCACACAAAAGACCTGGGGAGCTTACATATCTGGCCTGGCTGAGATGTCATGTAGTTGATAATAGCCTACATCTCTGCCTCCCCCCACCCTCAAACCATGGTACTATATTTGATATCACCTGGCCAGTGTGGACACCTTCTCTATGTGGAATCAGCACTTGTCTTTCTGTGACAGCTTATGTTTTTTCACAGATTACCCTGAAATCTTATCCCTATTGTTAGATTTGTAGAATTTCATTGTTGAGGCTAAAGCTTATTCTTCCCCACACTGCTCCACATTTTCTTTTTCCACTCATCTGTCAGTGTATAGTTAGATTGTCATAAGAATAGTAAATGGGGTGCTGGTATCTCTTTGAGATCTTCCTTTCATTTTGGGGTGGTGGGAGGGTAAATACCCAGAAGAATTGGTGGGAACATATGGTGTTTCCTGTGTCCCTTTTCAGATGAATTTCCATCCTGTTTCCTATAGCATCTGTACCATGCTGCCTTCTTACCAACTATGCCCCAAGTTTTAATCTCTCTACAACCTTACCAATGCTGTGGCTATTTTGATTACTCCTAAAAACTATAAGGCATCACTTTCTGTGGTTTCACATATATTTCTCTGATAATGGTAACATGGAGGGTCTTTTTTTTATAATGTGTCCATTTGAGGTATTGTGTGTGTGTGTGTGTGTGTGTGTGTGTGTGTGTGTGTGTGTGTATGTAGCTAGAGTTTTCCTGCCTGGTCCACAGTCAGGACAAATCTCTCACCCGCCAGTCCCACAGCAGCTCAAACCCAACCAAGTAAACACAGAGACTTATATTGCTTATAAACTGTATGGCTGTGGCAGGTTTCTTGCTAACTATTCTTATATCTTAAATTAATCCATTTCTATAAACCTATACCTTGCCACGTGGCTTGTGGCTTACCAGCATCTTCACATGCTGTTTTTCATGGCGGTGGCTGGCAGTGTCTCCCTGCCTCAGCCTTCCACTTCCCAGAATGCTCCTCTCTGTTAGTCCCGCCTATACTCCCTGCCTGGCCACTGGCCAATCAGTGTTTTATTTATTGACCAATCAGAGCAATTTGACATACAGACCATTCCACAGTGTGTGTGTGTGTGTGTGTGTGTGAGAGAGAGAGAGAGAGAGAGAGAGAGAGAGAGAGAGAGAGAAAGAGAGAAAGAGAGAGAGAGAGAGAGAAAGAGAGAGAGAGAGAGAGAGAGAGAGAGAGAGAGAGATTTAAGTTCTTAGACTATTTTAAAACCAGGTTATTAAATTTTTTGCAATCAACTCACAAGAATTCTTTACAGGTGTTGGAGATTAATCCATTAGCAGACAGAATTTGAAATGTTTTCTTAAATTTCATATGTGGCCTTTTAGCTTCTTGAATAGTCCCTTAGTTGTGCAAAAGCTTGTTGTTCTGTTGTTTATTTCTGGTTTCGTTGACTGTACCTTGAAAGTAATATATCTTCCCTCTTACTAATTTTAGTTGGACTCTATTACTTTTATGATATGTAACATTTTGAAATTTAAAAACCATGTAAGGAGCCGGGCGTTGGTGGCGCACGCCTTTAATCCCAGCACTCAGGAGGCAGAGCCAGGCGGATCTCTGTGAGTTCGAGGCCAGCCTGGGCTACCAAGTGAGCTCCAGGAGAGGCGCAAAGCTACACAGAGAAACCCTGTCTCGGAAAACCAAAAAAAAAAAAAAAAAAAAAAAACCATGTAAGGCTAAGAACAAATCACTATGAGTCATATGGGGGAGGGAAGAGGCAAGATCCAGACACTCTGAAGATTCAAGAATCTTCTAGAGTATCTCATCTAGCCACATCAGACATTTGGATAATGTGGGCATTGTGGGCCATCTGTGGACAACACTATACAGTATTGAGTCCAGGGATCAAGATCCCAAGCATTTAGCAAAGGTCAGACAACAACAAGATGTCCAAGTATGGATAGGAACGTGTCTTAAAATTCCCATACTTAACCAGGAACTTATACCCTGCAGCAGGCTTGGCCCAAGTCAGGAGCTGTGAACTTTGTCTTCCAAGTAAGACTGTTTTTGCTATTACTAAACTAAATACCAGTGTATCTTGGTCAAGAACTCGATTTTTTCCTGATTTCACCTACCTCCTCTCATGCATGATTTTAATTTCTTCCATAGACTGGCAACCTCTGCATGAGATGTTAGGAGACTCCAATGATAGTGTGTGGGCAAACCAGTTCAGTTCCTGAGGAGTGTTGGTCTGTATGGGATAGGCTACCTTGGGTGTTCTTAAAAATTGCCTCAGGAGGAGATTCCCTTGCCAAAAGTCTTAAATCACCTGAAAGCTGCTTTGACAACCAGAATAATAGAGAGAGGGTGCACACAGAAAGCAGGATCAGGTTTGATGAGCCAATTGGCTCTTCCCTGGGCAGGGGCTGGATGGGGCACAGGAGACCCCGAAAGCCAGAAGGACAAATGCAAGCAGAACCCACATTATAGAAAAACAAAACTTCTATGGAGGATCACAGTGAGGACACCTCTGAATCTCATGGAGATGAGGAAACAGGGGAAACAGAGATCTGGGAGGGGATCCAGGAGTGCAGGTCTGGAGGAAGATGCATTTGAGTAGATGCAGACAACCTTTCACTTTTGAGCTTCCCCTCCAAAACTAATTAGAAGTTTTCTCTTCCAACCTAAATCCATCATGGGTTATCTCCCTGGATACTACAGAAAGTCTGCTGTAATTAATTAACACTCTAAACTGTTTTCAACTTGTTTTTTGGATAAAAATATTGTCTCTATGATTAATTGATACCTCTGTGAGGGCATTCAAAGTCTTGGTCATTTTTTTGCCCTCCCTAGCATTTAGCTCTCCTGAAAATAGAAGACTTAATTAATAAACTCTCATTGCATGAATGATTGAATCATATTTTTTAAGAAAACAGCACTTCCTAATAGTTTGTAAATGTCGACATTGCCTCTGTGATGTTATAAGACAAGAGGGTCTCTCGGGAGGGATGAAGCTTGCATACTGCCTTTTGCATACTGCCTTTCGGGCTCATTTATCATCTTTACATTGTCTTCAAAAGCATTTGAATTTTTGCTATAATCTAAAATACCAAACTCCAGATCACTACCCAAGCCAACTGGAATCATACTTGAAGATACTGGAGACTTGTAGAGAACAGGGTTTCCCACATGACTGTGGTTAAATACTGTGTCACAGCTTTTATTAAAATGGTATATCACACAAGCCCTTAGCTCACCCATACCCAGCAGGCCTGTTTTCTTGAGCTCCTGTACAAACTGCCACTGACTGCTATTCTCTTTGAATTCCCTTTTGTTCTCAGACTAGCAAATATTTTTAGCAAACAGCAAGACTAATGTGACTCTATGCTAAAAATGGCCAACATCGGTATAAACAAAATTTATTTAGTAGCAGAAAAGTGCCTCTGTGCAATTATCTTGTTTTAACACAAAGGGGATATTTTACAATTACAAACACCTGTTGACAAATTTCTAACTCTCTCCGTGGCTGCAGATGCTGCTGGGTTTTGCTTTGTTCCTACACTTAATAGTCTCACTAATTATAACTGTTTAAATCTATGGCCCAGAAATATGTTGCAGACACATATTGAAAGCATATTATCTGAAAATAACACAAATTAAAATAGAAAATCAAACATAACTATAATTAGTTGATAAGCAGAATGGTCATTTCTTCCTAGAGAACTATTTTTGTGACTGGATGTAGGCAAAAGGTCAGATCCTCTACACATTTAATGTGAAGGAAAACATCTTCCTTTGGGCTTTGCAAAAATGCCTGAAAACCTTTGATATATTTTACTTGAATTTGCAATATATGTTTATTTCAGCACTTATAATCTTTATGACATATCTTTCTCTTAGTCACCAGGTCCTACGGTGAGAGTAGTGATGTTGGATGTGTTGTGGTCCTCTTCTCAGAACGGGGTGAACTTGTAACTATATGGTTAAGTTACGTATCCTTTCTGTGCCTTGCTGTCTCATCGGTACCTCAGGAATGACACTCAGGCCAGGGGGGAATGTTAAGTCATGTTTCCCCTAAGTCAATTTTATTGGAACTTTATTAGGACTGTAGGAAGGAGACTGCAGGCTCCAGGAAGAAGCAGGATGTTTCCTTCCTGGTTGTTTCCTGTTGTTGCCTTTGGTCAGCCTGTCTCCTTCCTCTTCCTGTGACCATTGTCTTAGCTGTGCTTCTTCACCCTGGCACTATAGTCCATAGTTACAGTAGCCATTGAGCCAGTATGACGATTTTTCAGTGTATAAGGATCCAGCTTTCCTATCAGAAACGCTACTAAATATATCCAGCCTTCAGTCTGTGGGCCACAGGATAGCTACAAACATAGCGTGACACAAAAATCTTAAATTTGGTTAAAACATTATGCATTTCTTTGTTTGCTCATTTGTTTTTTGGAAACTTGATCAAGCAGTTCTAGAGCGTGAACTTTACAGATGACAGCACATGTTGCGATGTCAAAAGGTTGAACTTGACTGCACCAAGTCAAGCCTGTCTTCAAGGCTCGTGAGCCTTCTGGGAACCTCCTATGTCATCAAACCTGTCAGCATTAGCTGAGCAGTGACTTCCCTAGGAGGCCTGAGTGTCAGTCCTACACATCGCCCTGCAAGTTTCTCATTTTTCGTGTTTCAAACACAACCCCAGTGACAATAACTTATCGTTGAAATCACTGCAATGGCTCCGGCTTCTCTGTTGACTTCTGCAGTTACCTAGTGAACAACTGATTATACTTGGTGTGTTAATTACTTGTCTTGGTGCTGTGATCAAACACCTGACATGAAGTAATGTGAGGGAGGAAGCGTTTAGGCTCACAGCTTGAGAGTATTTGTCCGTCACGGCTGGGAAAGCGGATAGGAGACACTCCCATCCATAGTGATGGGAAGATGAGGTTGCTAGGTTAGTCTTACCAGATCAGTAAAGAGGATGCTGGTGCCCAGGTCTCTCCTCCCCTTTCCTCATAATTTGGTCTAGAACCTCAATACATGGGAGTGGTGTGGTCCATCCATACTTAGAGCAGATCTCTACCCTCTGTTAATCTCTGGAAAAGCCTTCACAGATATACCCGAAGATGTGTCTCATTAATGGCTTAGGCATTTCTTTTTAAAGAAATTTAGTATTTGAAAAATGCATAAGTATATACAATGAATCTTGATTGTATATGCCTCCAATCCCTCTACTCCACTCTTCATTCCCACCTTCCCTTCCAGCTTCAAGTTCTTTTTTTATTATTATTAAATAATCCATTGAGACCAATTAGTGCTGCCCATGCCCATGGCTACTCATGGCTGCATGGTCATACAGTGGGGCATGGACAACCAGCCAACGGCCAACCTCCAAGAAAAGTGACTCTCCATCTCATAGTAGTCATCAACTGACAATGTAGTTCCTCAACTTGGAGTGGAGCCTCAGGATCCCTCACTCTTCCATTCTGGAATCTTTTGTCTTATATAGGTTGTATGCAGGTAACCACAGTTTTGGTAAGTTCATGTATAACAGTCCTGTCATTTCCAATAGGTATTTTTTCATCCAATCGATTTGATAGTCAAAATTAACCAGCACATTTAGTTATAAACTCTTTCAATCAAAGTTCTTCTACTAAAACAACTAGTATGATTTCTATCTCCTAATTGGATCCTGATTGATGTAATTTCTAGAATTACATTTCTGCTGAATATCATCCAACATCAGCATCATGTGAAATGGCACTCTCTGTGCGTGCGTGTGTACGTGTGTGTGTGTGTGTGTGTGTGTGTGTGTGTGTGTGTATACTATCTTAGATACAGCATGGTAACCAAGACATACAAGTTGTACTATGGAATAAATTTTAGTTTAACAGTACAAGCTACCATATAAAAACGCTGAAATTTTGAAAACCTTCGGATTCCAACTGACTAGTAACCTTACAGCCAAGCCTACTGAAACAGACCATATTATATATAGTAATGTAACTGAAACTCAAAAGCCCAGCCTCTGAGGATTTGGAGACAAAAAGATACAAGTAAAGAGATTTTCTAACAAGTATTTGTTACCACAAAATACTGCTGAGACTCATTCCTCTATCCTAGGGCAGTGAATATCTTGCCTGGCTTTAAGTTGATCTCATTGAAGGAGCACAAAGAAAACACGAGACAGAAGGAATCCCGTGAAGTGAAGATGAGAAAGAACTGAGATCAGTAGAGGGGCAGAGCAAGCAAGTGTATTTTTATCTGGTATTCAAGTAAGTGCAATTGTGACATCTGAAAATAAGTGATGCAGAAAAAGAAAAAATAATTATAGGGAGGATAATATATAATAATTAACTACTGAAAAAGAGTAGGCTTTAAATAACAGGATACTGGGGAAGCAGGGATAACTTGAGCTGATTATACAGACTCAATTTCTCACACTGAGGTGAGAGGAGCATTATCATTTAAAATTCACAGCCCTTAAAAAAAGCACAGACAAAACATGTAATTATTTTCTGCCAACGGGTAGAATAAAAGGCTGCCATGGTGTGGATCCATGTTTAATTTACAAAGTTCCATGTGTTTTTCAAGTTACCTAACCTCCTCTTTCTTGTCTAATTAAAACACTCAGAAAATTCTTATACATCTTAGAAATATTGGCTATATTATTTTTAAGTAGGTACTGATACACATGCACACACACAGAGGTAGAGAGAGAGAGAGAGAGAGAAAGAGAGAGAGAGAGAGAGAAAGAAATAGCAAGACAACAAAAGTTAGAGAGATCCATAAGCACTGATTTATTATTTAAATGTCACATAACAAAGAAAAGAATACAAGTGTGTAGTACAACCAGTGGGAAGTGTAGCCTCTGAGTCATACACTTTAGCAGACTACACAGATTAACACTAATAAGCTCACAAAAGGTAACAAAAGCCAATAGATTCCACTGTGGTCACTGGTCCAGAAATGACCACTGTTAGAAGGGAGGAAGAGAAAATTTACTCTGATACCTCCCAACTCTCTCCAGACTCCAACTCTTTTGTTTTAAGGTTCTGTTTAAGCTAATCAGGCTTGTTGATCCTTACTATAGACAATGCTTATCTTAGGTGCGAAATAACATTTTAAAACTATGTCTCCAGAGTGTTCTGTCATGTTCAGCATGTAAGGGCCTTTCCTTACCAAGAGAAGGAGTATATTTCTGTTTGGAGCTAAATATCAGGCCACTGTATTTGATTGACAGCACAATTTCTCAGAGGTTTTGAAGCATGTTTTTTTTTTTAATTTATTTTTTTTTATTCCTCGTACTTCAGTCAGATTCTGTTTATTCTTTGAAAGGCCCTAGATCTAAGATTATATATCCTTTTGGCAAAAGGAAGCTAAAAAAAGAAAGTTTGTAGATGCATAGTAAAATATAATTATCCTGTTACTTTTTGATGGCTAGCATTTACTCTTACATTTTTAAATTTAAAAGAGAAACATTCTCTGTGTAACTCTCCAAGTAGT
The DNA here is from genome assembly GCA_902168405.1 of Peromyscus aztecus. Taxonomy (NCBI): domain Eukaryota; kingdom Metazoa; phylum Chordata; class Mammalia; order Rodentia; family Cricetidae; genus Peromyscus; species Peromyscus aztecus. Next base: position 19,951 of record CABHPQ010001985.1, read on the forward strand.
TGAAAAAAATATGTTTTTGAAATGGAACTATATAGAGTAAAAATAAACAAAGCTGACTCGGTGGTTTTCATTGTGTTCAAATGTCTCTGCTACAGACTTCTCAGAGACATTTGGATGAGTTACAGAAGTTGATTTGCTGAGAAGGGTCATAGGTGGCTCTTGGTCCAGTCTCAGCTGTGCTTGACTGGTAGAGGCTTTCAGCTCCTGCAGCATGAAAGCTTGTTTTCCAAATGGTGATTTCTTTGGTCTCTGAGAATAATTTGGATTCTATGGCTGAGTCAGCTGGTCTCCATGACCAAGCCAATGTCAAGTGTTGACCTTCACAGCCCCATAAAAAGCCATTGTAAAGGTCAACAGGACATGGTGAACTACTCATGGGATCGTGAAATGATGGAGGTGTGGAGGGAGACTTGAGGCATTCCCTCTATCACTTTAATGGGGATGAAAATGAGGTGAGACCTGGATTACTTAAATCAGTTGCTAACACACTACAGCATCTTATAATTAGGAATAATAGTAAGAGTATCGAATGCATGTCATTCAGTAACCCTCCTGTTTGCCATGTGAGCTGGCTATCATTATCACCCTCATTCCATGGGGGTGGGGTGCGGGGACAGAGCCAAAGATGATTCTTGGCCTCTATTTAGGTCTTTCGTTTAGAACGTGGTGAGATTAGGCAGAGATGGCTGGTTATCTGAGTTGATGCTCTTCAGCACTGTAATGCATTTGTTCCTAAGAGTCGGGAGCAGCATGGAGCAGTGGGTCAGAAGGTCAGAGGTTACTACATCTCTCTTCTCTGGAAGCTCACACTCTAGTAGGACTGGAAAACTTTTATAACGACCCAGAGAGTAAATACAGCAGGCTTTCCCACCCCAGACTCTGCAGCAATGATGCCATCTTGTCACATGATATAAAATCACCTGGTGATGATACATTAAAACAAACAAACAATGTGTTTGTGCTTTTGTGAAGCTTCCTTTACTTCTCTAGGCTAAGGGCCAGCTTACCTTGCCAGCCCCTGACCAATCCCTAAATGCCTCATTGTAATTAATATAATTGAGGCACAAGTCCCATGAATGGGACATAGCTATATACATATACATATTCATGTATGTATATGCAGAATCACAGAAGGTGGAGTGATTTATCCTACCTGAGTAAAGTTAGGGAAGTGTCCAAACAATATGTAGGAAAGTAAGCAACATAATGATTGACAAGAGGAAGGACATTCTGAAGAGAGGTGACAGCATAAAGCAAGACTATGGAGGCATGGCCCTGGGGACATGGTGTGTGGTTTTCTAGGTAGGTAGTTTAAGTGTGTAGCAAAGAACAATGGGGAGAGAGCCCATGGGAGATGGGATCAGGGTGATGGTCTGTGGCAATCCTACAGCAGGTTTAGGGATTTGATTTCAGGTGGTAAAAACTAGGAGATGTTAGGAATCTTTTCCACAAGAGAGCATTTGATTCATGCTTTAAATTTTAATTTCTTGTGCAGGGGTTATAGTTCATTTAATAAAATGCTTGCCACATAGACATGAAATTTGATCCCTAGAAGCATCATAAAAATGGCAGGGCATGGTAGCATTCACTAACAATTCTAATGCTGAGGAGGCAGAGACAGGAGGATGTCTGAATCCACTGGCCAGCCAGCTTAGCCTACTCAGCGGATTGCAGG
>CABHPQ010001985.1:21725-68545 GCA_902168405.1 Peromyscus aztecus
AGAGAGAGAGAGAGAGAGAGAGAGAGAGAGAGAGAGAGAGAGAGAGAGAGAGAGAGAGAGAGATCAACTTCTTCAGGTTTCTTCCGAGGGAACCTATGATTCAGTATATTTTAAAACCATCTTCTTTGTATTGAGCAGATCCAGCTTTTACAAGAACTTAATTCCAGGAACTATCCTGCAGGAAAAGAAGCACTGAGAAATGAAAAGTAAAATGTTGACTTTTTAATTTGCGAAGATACTGCAACTTTGGTGTTTTGTTTTATTTTGTCTTTTCCAATGCCCCTGAGCTCTACTTAATCTAATTAATCACTTCCCCTTTGGGTTCACAGGTAGTTGTCATGTTATTCATAAATAGGAGATTTTTGCAATTACTTTCATCTAGTCAATCCCCAACAGAAATATTTAATAGAAATTCATAGTTACAATAAGTCTATCATACACCACCACACATTATCTGCAAAGATACAGAACATAGTGCTGATGTTTCGGTTCTGAGTCTACCTTGAAAATGGTGTAAAACAAGTCTCTGAAGGGTGGAGGGTTAGACCTGTCAGATCCATCTAGAACCAGCCACCAGTAGCCATCACACCTTGAACTTGCTAATTCAAAAACTGAAGATGAACTTACATGGTATCATGCTGCATAAGACATTTCAGAAAGTAAAAGTAGCTTTTGTGGGCATGATTCCTGGCAAATCAAAGCATACCTTCATGGCCTCGATGAGTTAAAATAGGAATCATTGTTCTGAAAATATATTTTGATCCTAACTTGTGAAGTGGTCAATAGAACCACAACAGACTTTATGATTTCCAACACTTTGGAATAATATATAAACATTTTTGACAGAAATTGCATAAAATCACAGTGAGATATTTAAAAAATAACTTCTGGAAAAAGCACTTTCCCCTTTATAACATAATCTACAGATTAAGCCGCCTCCAACATAAGCCTGCAACTGTGCACAATGGCTAGCTCTTGGCATTAGCAGAGACACTCCTGCTTAGATCTTAATGCGACATTAATTAGATTCTACCATTTCCACAATAGGAAGCTCAGCCTGAACCATAATCAAGTTATTAATTGTCTAGAGTGAGCCTTTATCTATCCCAGGACAGGTATGACAATTTTAGCAAAACTTCTCCATAATTCTCTTAAAATGGCAAATCACATTGATTGATTTGTTTAATATTAAATTAAATTCTGTGGATGTGTTCCTTGATTCAAATTGTTAGCATTGCACCAAGGATCTCTGCATCTATGTTCATAAGAGGTGGCAACCTGTAATTTTCTTATGATGTCATTAATATCTTGGTGTTGTTGGCCTCATAAGTCAAGTTGGGAATTCTTTCTACTTACTCAAATTTCTGGTAGGGAATTTATCTGATTGATGGTATTTTTCTTAGAGTTTGCATTGTGTGTCCATGTGTTTACTTGAAGGTTGTTTGATAAAGAATTGTATTGATTGAGTATGAGAGCATGTGTATGTGTGTGTGTGAGTGTGTGTGTGTGTGTGTGTGTGTGTGAGAGAGAGAGAGAGAGAGAGAGAGAGAGAGAGAGAGAGAGAGAGAGATTTTGTTGCTGCTGTTTATAGTTTCAATTTGATTGCCACCATTGGCTCATCTCTGTCTTTTATGAGTATGTCCTTTTGAACTTGAATTTCAAGTTTATGGTCACCTTCTTTTCTGACTTTTTGAGGAGAAATCCGTCATCATTTGTGGTTTTGTTTCCCTGATATAGTGTATTGCTTTCATTTGACTGCATTTACCATTTCCTCTTAATATTCCCTGATTATCTTTTGATTGTCTATAGCAATGTCTCTGCTCTTATCCCTGATGTTGATGGCTATGTTCACTCTCTTGTGTGTAACTCATTTTCAGATTGATTTCCATGAGGCCATTAAAGCCCAAGACATCCATTGAAGGGAATGAGTTAACTCATTAACATGCCATCAGCATGAAAACAATTATGTTGCCTCTTAGGGATGATTGAAAATACAGTTCCCACATTCATTTCCAGCAGTGTGTTTTGTTCTCTTGTGAAACTCTGGTTAGTAGAGGCTACTTGAGTAGTTACAGTCATTTTCCTTAACTCCCCACAGTTTGCTTTTCCCATGAAAATGCAAAGACACATAGAAGTGAAGTTTCCTGTTATCTGCGATCTTGTTACATGTATTGCTACAAATGCACAATCCTCCCCACAAGAAATGACCTCACTTTATTTAAATATTAGTATTTATTTGTGAAAAATAAAAAATAGAGGGCTAGAGAGATAGCTCAGAGGTTAAGAGCACTAACTGCTCTTACAAAGGACCAGAGTTTGGGTTTCAGCCCCCACATGATGACTCACACCAGTCTATAACTCCAGCTCCACGGAATCTGGCACCCTCTTTTGGCTTCCACAGTTATTTCATTCACATGTGCACATACCACCCCACACACATACATATAAACATAGTTGTAGTAGGACAGGCCCATAGGGTTGAGGAAATTGGCTCAGTAGCCAAGGCATACACATAACAGACTCCTTAAGAGCCAACCTGGAGTCTGCCTGAGGGCCTAGCAACAGGAGCTGTTAGAGTTCCCAGTCACTGTCAGAGTTTCTGATCATGCTGAGTCTGCCTGAGAACCTAGCAACAGTCGATGTGATGTCAGAGTTCCTGATCATGCTGAGCCAATGAGGGATGACCACACAGACTGGGCACTGGGAGGAGGGTATATAAGGCCTTCTCTGTTATTGAATAAATGAGTTTGTTATTTGCTTTCAACGGACTCCCAGTGTCTGAGTCATTGATGCCACACCTTCTAACCCCTTCCCCCAAGGGAACCGTTAGAATCCAAGCAACAAAGTTAAAAATAAAATACTTTATATTTACCAATTCTGATACTTTTCATTTCTTTCTTGAGGTGCAAGCTTCCACTTGTCACATTCCCCTGCCCTGAACTTTGATGTTCCTTATTATATTAAATCTCATCATCACTTAGGTTTTACTTATCTAGAAATAGCTTTATTCTACTTTGACTCTCAATGAAGACTTTGAATCTTTATAAAGTGTAGACTGACCACTCTTTTCTTAAACAAATAGTAACATGTCATTCATCTTCTGGCTTCTTTCTCGTAAACAATCACAATCCCCTCACATGTCTCTCTTCTTTCTCTGCTTTCTCCATTTCCTCTGTTTTAAGCAATTTGACTGGTGTGTGCTCAGCCAGGCCTTTACAGCCTTCCATCTTTGATATTTGCTAACCATAATAAACTGAGAGTTTGGTAGTTTTCATCAAATTTTGGGCAATCACAGCTATCAAATACTTAAGCAATTTTGGCCCAATTTCCCCCTCCTTCTGGGCTCACATTATGTATTTGTTATATTGTTTCATGTCTTTCATGAGTCTCTGAGGTGTGATTCATTTCCTATTTTTAGTAGTGTAAAAATGTTCCATAAGAGAGAATGGAAAGATGGCAAGAGCCAGAGGTTGGGGATGACTGGGCAAAATGATGTCTTCTGGGAATGACAGGGTCATTGCACTCATGAACTCTCAGTAACTCTGAACTTCCATACAAAATCAAGAGGATCACCATTCCAGCATGGCCAGAGGAGAGGCTCATGAGTTCAGGAGCTACTGAAAGTTGATGGCTGAAAGAAGAGAGAGACAGTCAAATTTCTTTAAGGGTGTGACCCCCTTTAGGTCAACCATACTCTAATGAAGAGTCCCACAACCATATACACATGGGTAGCACCAATTAGATGCAGAAAATTATGAAAAGTGACTGGAAGTTGGGAAGGAGTTATGAGGTAGGTGTCCATGACTGGAGTTGAAGTTGGAAAATGGGTGGGTGGGTGGGGGAGATCATTGAGTGTAATTAAAATATACATGTGCAAAATTCTCAAATCATAAATTTAAAATATTATTTTTCAAATAGGTACCATTGTGACACTTTCATGAAGGTATGCAAGGTATTTTGATCATATTCATCCACCTTTCTTGTCCCCATCCTTCCTGCTGATCCCTGTCCTCCCAAATGTTTTCATCCTATTTCCATGCTTTAATTCTGCTTCTTCTCCTCTTTGGAGTGGTCAGCTTCTATTTCATGTCTCCAGATTTACCACCCATCCTTCTGCTTTCTTCTAGTTGCTAAATCCACCCATTCATTTCTCTTCATCTTACAAATTTTACATTTTCATTCCAGAATTGCTTTAAGGTTCCATTTTATTCTTTAAAATTCCTCATTTGAATTCTTCCAGTCCCTCATTATGTTCATAATTTCCTCTAAGTCCTTGAAAATACCTCTATAATAGATATATATAATGTTGTTGTTTGGCAGTTAAAGGTTTGTCTCATGTTGGGATGTGTCTCTATGTATTGTTCTTTTTCTCTTGAATCAGGGTTCCATTGTTCTCTGATTTTACACAGCTAGCGTCTTTTTCGTATCATGCCCAACATATTGCTGATAATAAGGAAGTTCTGAAGTCTGCTATCTTCCCTTCAAATATCTGGGGTTTTTTTATGAAAATGTTAGGTAGTATTCATTGTCAGTGTTCTTTTGGGGATCAGGAAATTGTTAATTTGGCAAACTTCAAATTCTGCCTAGATTTGACATTGCTCAAATCCTTTTGACATGTTTTTGATTCTAATTGCTACTGTGTCACATGGATTCTTAGGATGAGCAGCAGCTGATACCTCTTCAGTTACCCTGCTGCTACTTCAGTATCATACTTCTCTCTACAAGTCAAGTTTAAACATAAACTAAGGTCTTAGTTGACACAGGATGCTGGGCTCTCCTTCCAGGCTCTTCTTTCTCATCTCATATTCTAACCACTATGGGAGCCCATCAGACCTTAGCAAGCTGTGAGACTATGGTTTCTGATTTAAGTCTTGATCTCTGGCAAAGCAAAATCAAGAAATAAATCCTACTCGCAGTTTTCTCTTTTGTTTTCAAAATCATTTACCCAGGGCCCGTGAGAAGGCTCAGTGGGTAGAGGTGCTTGCTGCCAAGTCTAGGTTTCATCCTTAGAGCCTGTGTGCTGGGGAATGAGAACTGACTCCTGCAAGTTGTTCTCAGATCTCCACACACATGTTGTGGCATGGACACACACATGCACACACACACAAATAAATAAAATAAAATAACTTATCCGGAATATTCTGGCACCTTTGACCATTTCCAAGACCTTTAATGTCACTTTCTTATATTGGTTTGAAGTTACCTGCTAGAAGTTTGGTTTAATTCAAGCTACTTTGCCATCAATAGATGTTAATAACTTACTTTCCAGTCCCGTCTCTCGTGTGAATATGAAAGACACGGATTCCATTTTCATGGCTATCACAGGAGGCCTTGGAGTCGTAAGAGGCCAGAGGAAAGTTGTTGAGTGAACTTGGCCCTCAGCGCAGTCCAGTTTTCTTCAGCCTTCACTCTTACCTTTTCTCCTCTCTGATCTGCCCCATTTTTCTGGTCTACATTATTTTAACAACCCCCTTCCCCACGCCCACCCCCATGTCAGGTTGCCCCTAAATTCTGAGTTCTCCATAGTGTGTTTTATAACGACTAATTTACTTCTCCCAATGAAAAAGCTTTCCAACCTCACCATGAGTAATATCTTAGGTCACTATCATTGTCAGAATTTTTTTTAACTATAAGACTTAATTTGAGTTTGGGGCTTTGTGGAAATTTGTTGTTGTTGTTACTTTTTTTCTCTTTCTTCCTTTCTTTCTTTCTTCCTTTCTTTCTTTCTTTCTTTCTTTTTTTAACAAGGTCTCATGAATCCTAGACTGGCCTTGAAGGATGCAGCTAACACTGCCCTGAACTTCTCACCCTCTTGCTTCCACCTCCTAAGGACTGGGATTGCATCACCACACCTGGCCTTAGGGGAAAAAAATCTAATTTTTGAAGTTAGCAAGTCATTTACTAAGTTCCAAATTCTGATTGCAAATTAACTTTTCATTCTTTTCTGCCTTGTACAAGCTGAATTCAAGACACATTATTCTATTTTGTTCACAATATCCTCCCCACTCTACATCTTCCTTCATTATTTTCCACTTGCCAAGCATGCTAATCTTCTCCAGTTAAAAATAACATTTCCCTGTAAAGCTTTAGAATTAATCACACTGGGGACTGAATAAGCACTTTTGAGCCACAAGTGTGCTCTTTTATCTGTTCTTCTTCTGCCTTGTATTTCAGGAAGATATCCTCTCACTGTCATAAACATTTTGTGGAAAGGATGTTATATTAATTTGGGTCTCAAATACAGCAGTGCTAATTCTCGACTGCAGCTTCAAAGCAGTGCTCTGTGCCAGGTGGACCCCAGGTGCTGCTGTCCACCGAACAAAATGAGAATCTTCCTACCCACTCCAGGTTGAGACCCCGGCAGCCTTTCCAGGCTGCATGTTCAGCAAATGCCTGGGGAATCTAATTACACCCACTTAAACCATATTTTAATAAAATTGAAAGGGACATGATGTCCTCCCTCCTAGTGCCTCATCTATCATTTTCTTGGGTCCTACAAATCTAACAGATATTCTATGAATTATGACTGTGCTCTTTACCAGCTCACAGTTTGTCAAGTTCACAATCCAAAATATAAAAGTTCAAACAGCGAAGTTTCATTGTGGGTTTATGTCACCTTCATGTCCGGCATTCACTCTCAAGATCCTGTCTAGATCATGCTCCATCCAGACCTGCAATTCAGTGTATTTTCCCAGATGTATCTATTGACAAATGAAAATGGTGTACATGGTGATTTGTAATGTGATGTTTTTCCATAGGAACATTACAGCCATCCTCACAGACAAATTCATAAACAAATCCAACACTTTGCATAGTGTGTGTGTGTATTTAAAAAAGTAAAAATCTAGGCTCTCAACAAATTTCAAATATGAAATACATGCTGCATTCTTTCTCTCCTAAACATATTCTTCCTCTAACTGCCATATGGCCAGCATCTCTCCTCTGCCTCCACTCCCAACCTTTGAAGCCGCCATTTTATTCTTTATTCCTATGGATTTGACTTCTCTTTCCTTAGGTCCTACATACAGGCAAGGTCTTGTGGTATTTTTCTTCCTGTGTCTTGCTTTTTGTTTAATAATATATCATAAATGTATATCTATACCATTGAAGAAGGTAGAATTTCCTTTTTTGTGTATTGGGTACATCTCAGTATAAGCATATGCCACATTTTATTATCCATACAGCCATCGGGTGGCTCTTGGTTGATTTCCATTTCTTGTCTATGGTGATCAATGTGATTTTGGCCATGGTAATATAGAGGTATGCTTAAGATTTTTTTCTTTTAAAAACTATTTTATTTTTAAGTGTGTGTGTGTGTGTGTGTGTGTGTGTGTGTGTGTGTGTGTGTGCAGTGCTTAAAGAAGCCAGAAGAGAGAGTTAGATCTTCTGGATCTGGGGTTACAGGTGGTTGTGAGCCACTGGAGGTAAATGTCAGGAACCAAATTCTGATCCTTTGCATGATCAGTACATGGTCTGAACCACTCAGCTGTCTCTCCAGCCCCAGGAAAAATGGTTTTAAATCTTTTGAAGAGATTCTCAACATTGGTAGTGTTAGATCTTATGGTAGTTCCAACTATGCTGGCAAGTTTCATGTCAGTTTGACACAAGCCAGAGTCATTTGGGTAGAAGGAGCTTTGATTGAGAAATGCCCCCACAAGATTGGCCCATGGCAAGTCTGTGTTACATTTTCTTGGTGGGTGATTGATGTGGGAGGACCCAACTCACTATGGGCAACACCATCCTGGGCTGGTAGCCCTGGGTTTATAAAAAGGAGGCTGAGCAAGCCACGAGGAGCAAGCTAGTAAGCAGTGCTCCTCCATGGCCCCTGCATCAGCTTCCTGACCTGCTTGAGTTCCTGTCCTGACATCCCTCAGTGATGGAATGTGATGTGGAAGAACAAGCTAAAGTAAACCCTTTCCTCCCCAAGTTGCTTGTGGTCATGGTGTTTTTATGACAGCACTAGAATCTACTAAGACATTTTCTTACTTCTCTGAGGAGCCCCCATACTGTTTCTCATAATGACTATCACAGCTTACCATGGTAGGTCCTTGAGGAAGCAAGATGAGAATGTCTGAGAAATGTATGTTTCCCCCAAAACCTTAATTTTTTAAAAAAAAATTGTCATTCTCACTTGTTGTCCTATCTCTAAAAAGAGAAACTGGGAAAATAAAATCAGTAAGTGATGGGGAAACATTGGCCACTGTCATTAGTTTATTATTTAACTAATCCTTTATTTTTTATTTTAGAATAATTTTTCATACAATATATTTTAATCGTATTCTTTCCCCTCCCCCATGATCCTTTCAGATCTTCCCACCTTCCTACCCACCCGACTTCATGTTCTTTTTCTCTCTCTAAAAGAACAAACAAAAATCCATGAAAAAAACACAAAAAAAGAAAAAAATCAATAAAACAAAAGAGAGAAAATAAGACAAAAAAAAATCAAAGCAAAGGAAAAAGTGCACACACACACACATCAAAAGCAAAACAACAATGGAATCTGTTTTGTGTTAGGCAACTACTTCTGGGCATCAGCCTGCCTTAGAATGTGCTTGATCTATCCAGTGAGATGTCCCTGGAGAAAACTGATGTTTCCTGTTCCCAGCAGTGGCCAAGAACCTGAGACTAGACAGGCCATGGGCCTAGGGGAAACCTATGTTATTATTCTACTAAAGGAGCATATCAATAAAAAGACTCCTGGTGGTGTATTGCTGGACCTAATATTGCTATACCCATAGATCAATGTCGTGCTCAACTCTCATCAGAGAACCATCAGTAGATGGGAACTAACATGTGGTGATATTGTGTTCACCAAAATATTGTGCACCCTAATAAACTTATCTGGGGTCAGAGAACAGAACAGCCATAATATTAAACATAGAGGTTAGGCAGTGGTAGCGCATGCCTTTAATCCTAGCACTCCAAGGCAGAGATCCATTCAGATCTCTGTGAGTTCAAAGCCACACTGGAAACAGCTAGGCATGGTGACTCACACCTTTAACCCCAGGAAGTGACGGCAGAAAGCAGAAAGATATATAAGGCGTGAAAACCAGGAACTAGCCTGGTTAAACTGGCTTTTGAGCAGCAGTTCAGCTGAGATTCATTCTGGATAAGGACTCAGAGGCTTCCAGCCTGAGGAAGCAGGATCAGCTGAGGAACTGGCAAGGTGCGGTGGCTGTGGCTTGTTCTGCTTCTCAGATCTTCCAGCGTTGGCCCCAATACCAGGTTCGTTTTTATTAATAAGAACTTTTAAGATTCATGCTACACTAACACAAGGTCCACAACTGAACATTGTGGAGAAAGTGAGAGACTCTGGTGCATTCAGCACTAAATGGTATGTCCTCATCAAATCCTCCCCTCGGGCCTCAAGAAAGTCTGTGGAATAGAAAGCAGAACACTATAAGGGCTGTGGTCGATGACGCTGAAGACTTCAATGGAGTCTCAGTCTGTAGCCCAAGTTGTCATGGAGCTCACTATATACCAGGCAGGGCTTGAACTTGGAATGATCATCTTGTATTACAGACATACCTGATATGATTTCAAGCATTCTATTACTACATTCCATCACAGAAATAGGCAGTGATGAGTTTATTACTCAAAGAATGACAATATGAATTGGTAAATAATCTGTGATCTCGGATTTACACCCAAGCTTTTTTAAGATCCACTTATTTCTGTTCTTGCTCTACATTTTAGTAAGAATATTTAGTTAGCTATCAGTACAGTACTTCAAGAAGTTGAAGGGACGTATTGGATAAAATGTCACTCTGCTGTGACATTTTGTATTTCTGAAACTATGATGTTAAAGAATGTGGTAGCACAACACGTTAAATATATAAGGATCCACACCATTTGGTGTTTCATTATTTCTTTTCATTTTAGAAAGATTTTAGACATCAGGGGAGGTCGTGGTGGCTCATGCATGCCTGAAGTGCCAGAATCTCGGATGCCAAGGTCACTAAGATCACTTGAACTCAGGAATTTTAGACCAGCCTGGGCATCATCGTGAGACCTCCATTTCCATTTCCAAAATGGAAAAGAAAATTAGGAGATGCCTTAAACCCATTGAAAATGGTTCCTTGCATGCTTCAGTGTGTTTTTAGTAACACGGACATGTAGACACAACACATGAGCATCCATCAACAACCAGGCCAGCAGCTGGGTAGACGGTGGTAATTGCCGTGGGTGCCTGGCTGGTGGATACATGATTCAGAGAGAAGCTGATTAATCTGATACCTGACGACAACCAGGCAGGGAGCAGACACAGCCATAGTGAGGGGTCTCACTACTCATCTTCTTTCCAAAGGAACAAGACAAATGAGATTGCCTTCACATTCCATGAAACCTGGAAGGAACATATATTGCAATATTATATTTCACCCACCCTGCAAACAACAGCCAAACTAGAATTAACTAGAATTGACATTCTCCCTTTTATAGTGGTAATCCTGTCACTATTTCCACAGCCAATGAATTCTAATGGCCATAATAAGTCAGAGGACCTCTTGTGTCCTGCTTGCTAAGTCAAGTGGAGACAGAAAGGAGTGAAGTTTCCTGCATGGAATATTCTAGATTCCTTCAAACTGGGATATTTTAGCATCTTACTCTGTGTACATTTCTGCAAAAAAATGATTCATCGAAGAATAAATTATAGCAATAAATACTGACGCTGCTTTGACCAATTAAAGTTGCCATCTGCTTAATTTCTTTGGAGAATTCCTCCAGAAAAGTCACCTTACAGTTGATTTATGGCATCTTGGGAGCTTTCCACCAAACAGAAACCAAAAGTTTCCTCTTGCCTCATTTAAGAAATGTGCGCTGCAGAAAAGGCAAACTTCCCAAATGTAAATCGATGAGACAGCAGTTTTGAGGAAACTCTAATTCCTAAAGGTCTCTCATGTCAAGTTCCTGGAGGAAAAGATTTAATTTTATTTTATATTTGTTGAAAGAAGCAAAGTGAAATTCTAAATAAAGTGTGACAGGCTTAATGTGTCTGAAGGGTTTCTACTGAGAGAAGCTTGAGAAAGGAGAGAAGAGAGAAAAGACTTATCACAGCCTTGCTTAGCTTGGGACCAAGTTAGTTCTGGGGTGACAGTCGAGCTATTTCTTGCCAGCCACGTGATTTGGGGTTTGCTCTTCACCTTCCAGAAAACGAAGCTAAATGACAATCACTCATCTACTCCAGGAGATCCCAGCAAACTGATGGAGACACTTGCCCACCTGATCTTAAATCAACAGCTATAGCTCTGTATTAGTGCTGTTAAGTGAAAGCTCCTGGGAAAACTGTGGCGCAGTTATGTGAATAGGAACCTTCTCTCCTGGGGGAGGAGAGAAACCCCAATGGCTTAAGAAGCTAAGGAAACACATAAGCTAAGAAAGTCACAGGAATCACAGGCCCTTCCTCAAAGGAATATGCAATAACAGTTGCTGGGGGGGTGGGGTGGACTCTTTAGTGGAGCTGCCTGCAAAGTGGAGCTGTCTGAGGAGTGGCTCCAGGGATGCAGTTTTTCCGAGCTATCATCCATGTTGGGGCTGCCTGGTGATGCATCTGCCTCTGCATGCTGTTACAAGTATCCTCTCAGCCGCATCTCTGCAAGTAGCCAGCTCTGCAAGCTAGCTTGGTGCCCTATCTGGGACAAACAGACATTTGTACATCTCTCCCCAAGAAAATTCAGTCAATAGAAACAATGAACTTATACAAATCCTCCTGTTAACACAGATGGCAAAGAATGCAAAGCATAAAATGTTATAATTCTTAATAAAGACTGCTCATCCTGTCTGTATAAATAGTAAATATGAGGAAGCTTGTTAGTGCACACGAATCCTGCCCAACTTGAGAATCTCGTGAGACAGGGAATGAGTTGGTGCTGTGGATGATTGATAAATAAAACACTGATTGGCCAGTAGCCAGGCAGGAAGTATAGGCAGGATAAAGAGAGAGGAGAAGTCAGGGAAGTGGAAGGCTGAGGGGAGGAGACACCAGCCTGCCGTCCACGGAGCAGCATGTAAAGGTAGCAGGTAAAGCCATGGAACACGTGGCGACATATAGATGAACAGAAATGGACTGAGTTTAAGTGTAAGAGCTAGCCAGTAGTAAGCCTGAGCTAATAGCCGAGCAGTTTACTTAATATGAGCTTCTGAGTGATTATTTTATAAGTGATTGTGGGGTCTGTGGGGCTGGACAGGACTGGAGAAAACTCCAGCCACAGGTTGGTATCTATCATTATCCACTGTTGGTGCAGTTTTAGTATATTTCTGCTCAGTCTCTGAGACCAGGAATGAGATATTGGGAAGCATGCAGTTTCTCAAGGGGAAAAAATTGCTCATCTTTTCCTTAATTTGTAATTAGCATGTCATAGAATGAGACTTAATTCTGAAAATGGCCTGAAGATTCTTCATCATCATAGCTAACATTTACTCAGTGTTTCCAGAGCAAACTGTATCTCGATTGGTATGCAAAGCTGATTAAAATGCACTTATTAAAAATTAGCTCTTTATAGATGAGAAACAGAAGAGTGAATCCATCTCCCAATGTCATGACATTATTTAGTACAAAAGAATGGGTTCTAAACTCAGAGAGTTGTTTCTGCAATACTGTCCCCAAAACACTTTTGTTCAAAGAAACTACAGTGGTGGATGGTTACATTATCCATGGTTCTCCAGGGAAACAAAGCAAGTATGACATAGGTATAGGAGAGAGAGAAAGTGAAGAAAGGGAAGGAAGGAAGAAAAGGGGATGGAGAAGGGACAGAGGGAGGAAGAGAGAGACGATTGGGCTAGCATATGTCTAGGGACTATGGCTCAGTGTGCTGAGTGTCACTGACATTATTTGATGGAGACTCTTGGACTTAAAACTTACTGTATAAGATATAAAAAGGAGCTGGTTTGCTTTCTGTGGCCACAGAGGAGCAAATGCATTGACTAAATGGTGTCTGTACTTTGGGGTGTCTGAATTAAGCTTAAAACCCTGATATACTCATTGGATATGTTTGACAACTTAGCTGCAGAAAGATTGGTTCAGCGCTCAGAATATTACGTATCACCCACCTGTTAACCAAAAATTAAGGTGGATAAGATAGACTTTCATTTTCTATCCAAAATAACATTGGGAACATAGAGACCCAAATGTGCCAGACATCTGGCATCTAAATGGTCCTTCATGTTGCCAACTTTCTACAAGAAAATAGCCATGAAGTTTTAGTATGGAGAAGCAAGATGGACATTTACATTGACATTTCTGTTATATTTTCTTGGATAAGTAATTTTCCCCTCCTCCAAAAAAGTGAAGACAACTCTTACGAGTCCTAAAGCCATGGATTTTGCCCTATCAATGAAGAAAATATCAGAAGATTTTCATTTTACTTTACCTGTTAGATGTCTCTCTAATATAGGTAAAAATAATTGTATTTACTTCATTACTTGTTTTCATTTGGATATTGGAAGAGAGCCCTTGGAAAGTAATTCCAATATGTATGAATAATGAATGAAATTTATCCTTTAGAACTCTGGCATTCATTTATCATTACATTATCCCCATCATTTTTATTTTAAGTATTTTTATTAATAATTTTCTATTCATTTTACATACTAACCACAGATCCCCTCCCTCTTCCCATCCTCCAGCTTTCCCCCTCACCATCTCCACCCCCATTCCCACCTCCTCCAAGGCAAGGCCTCCTATGGGGAGTCAGCAGAGCCTGATACACTCAGCTGAGGCAGGTCCAAGCCCCTCCCCCTGCACCAAGGCTGTGTAAGTTGTCCCACCATAGGCAGTGGGCTCCAAAAAGCCCGTTCATGTCCTAAATATGGATCCTGATCCCACTGCCAGGGGGCCCCTTAAGCAGATCAAGCCACATAACTGTCTCGCCTATGCAGAGGGCCTAGTCCAATCCCATGGAGGCTCCACGGCTATTGGTCCACACAGTTCATGAGTTCCCACTAGTTTGGCTTGGTTATCTCTATATGTTTCCCCATCATGATCTTGATGCCTCTTACTCACAGAATCTCTCTTCTCTCTCTTCGACTAGCCTGGAGCTCGGCCTGGTGCTTGGCTGTGGATCTCTGCATCTGCTTCCACCAGTTAATAGATGCAGGCTCTATAATGACAGTTAGGGTATTCACTAATCTGATTACCTGGGTAGGCCAGTTCAGGCACCCTCTCTGCTATAGCTAGTAGTAGCTGGGATCATCCTTGTGGACTTCCCTAGCATCAGGTTTCTCCCTATCCCCATGATGTCTCCCTCTATCATGATATCTCTTTCGTTGCTCTTCCTTTCCATCCCTGTCCCAGCTCGACCATCCCAGTCCCTTATGTTCTCATCCCCTACCCTTCATGTCACCCTTACCCTTAGTCTACTCATAGAGATATCATCCATTTCTCCTTCCCAGGGCAATCCATGTGCCACTCTTAGGGTTCTCCTTCTTAACTAGCCTCTCTGGAGCTGTGGGTTGTAGTCTGGTTATCTTTTGTTTTACATCTAGTATCCACTTATGAGTGAGTACATACCATGTTTATCCTTCTGAGTCTGGGTTACCTCACTCAGGATGACATTTTATAGTTCCATCCATTTGCCTGCAAATTTCATGATGTCATTGTTTTTCTTGGTTAGAACTCTCAATTCAGACTCGTGTATGTGCGCATGTGTGTTTATGTGCATGTTTGTGTGTGCAATGTATATGTGTGTGTGTGGTGTGGGTATGGAGTGTCTATGTGAGGTGATGTGCATGTGTGGTGTGTATATGTGTGGTGCGTGGTGTGTGTGTGTGTGTGTGTGTGTGTGTGTGTGTGTGTGTGTGTATGTTCATACTACCAAACAAATCATCTCAGTCTGGCTTTATGTTGACTTTTTTTTATTGATCCAGGTGTTTGCCACTTATCAGCGGCTCAGTTGTAACCTCACTTATGTATTTTCAGTGTCTATTAACCAGAAAAATTTGGTGCCTAATTAAACAACCATTCAGGCCAATAATTACTGGAAAAAAAAACTATAGCTCTACCATTCAGGATGACAACTTATTTAGAAGGAATCATAGTGGGGCTTTTTCACTTAGGTTGATGAGGCTTGGAATATGGTTTTCTTCTACAAGCTGTATGGACCCACTGCCCAGAGACAAGCTGCATGCCCACTGGAAGTGTTCACTTAAGAAACAGCATCCTTCTATAAGTGTTGTACTTGCCTTGTAACCTTGACCAAATACCTGACAAAGAAGAGGAGGCTTTGTTGAGGCTTAAGGAAGGATACGGTCCACCCTGGTGAGGAGGTGTGGTTGTAGAGGATGAGGCAGAGATCTCATCTGTCTACAGTCAGAAAGCAGCAGGGTATGGAAGCCCATTCTCCGATTGCTTTCTCCTTTTAATTCAGTGTAGGATACCAACTGATGAAATAGTGCCACCCACATTCAGAAGGAGTTTTCCCATATTAGTTATACCTCTCTGATAACATGTTGCCTTACAGATGCACCCAGAGATGTGTCTTCAGACAATTCTAAATCAGGATGAGTTACTGATCAAGATTAATTGCCATGGTTTATATTTTTAAAATCTATCATTGGCATCAAGATGATTTTGAGACAAAGACATATGGCTCACACACAGAAACAAGCTTTCTAGGGATGTTGCTAATCCAGAACAGAAACCTCCAAGGAATTAAGCCTTAATTAAGTCAGATTAACACTTAACCTAATAATCACCTATACCTCAAACATCCATGGGCCATTGCATGTTGTGCTGATACACAACCTGTGGAATGTTTAAATAAATTTAAAATTATGCTCTTCTTCCACCATTTATGATCTTTTCATGGCAAAAGTTTAGGAAACATTGTCCAAGCATTCTGAGACACATAGTACAGTTTACTTTTCTGAGACGCATACAACAGCTTATTTATCGAGTCACCCCACCATGTAACAGCACATCCAAGTTTCTTGTTTCCTTCTACTATAACTCAGTACCCAATGACCTACTTCCCCCTAATATTCCCAGCCTCTGGTAACCATCATTCTGCCCTCAGCTTCTATGAGATCAAGTCCTTTAGTCTGCACACTGGGGTGAGGTCATGTGGATTTCATCTTTCTTTGCCTGGCTTCTTCCATGTGACATAATGGCAGATAATTTGAGCCATGTTATCTCAACTGACAGGACTAAATTCTTTTCCTAGCTGAATAGTACTTTATTGTGTGTATGTAACACATTTTCTTTATCCATCCCTTCATTGGTAGACTCTTGGTTTTGTGGCTATTATGGACGTTCCCACATTAAACATGTGAGTGTACATATCTCTTTGATAGATATATTTTTTAGATAAATGCCCAGAAACAGACTAGCTGCCTCACATAGTGGCTGTATCTTTTAAAAACACTTTTCTGGCACCTCCATATGGCTTTCTATAACAGGTATTCCTCCTCAGCAACAGCAGATTACAACATTTCTCTCTTCCCCACACATATGATGAGAACTCATTAGTTTTGTATCCTTTTGAAAACAGCCATTCTTACTGTGTGAGGTGATCTTCATCATACCACAGACTGCCTTAAATCCCATCAATTCTCAAAACAACAAAACAAAATAACAACAACAAAGAAAAACAATATTTGGGACTGGCAAGATAGCCCCATGGGTAAAGGCATCTGCTACCAACTCTACCAACTTGAGTTCAATCCCCAGGACACACATAGTGAACTCCTGCAAGTTGTCCTCTGATCTCCACATGTGTGAAGCAGCATATGGTCTCTCATTCCCTGTCCCCCAAATATAAATAGTTGTAAAAGAGAAAAAAAAAAGCACCCAACCTATCATTTCTAAAGAAACCTAATTAGTTTCCCCAACAAAACTGTCCTCCACCTCCCTTTACTAACTAGGATATAAATCTTTACTTTTATCCATGAAATAAGCCAGTTACTCTGTTGGCCCCACTGTTCAAATGGGTGAGTTTATTAACATACCTTTTGTCAATTTAATCTGCAGGACCCAGAGACTAATTTAGGAGGACAGAGGAAATGTTTGCTGTTGTTTTAGACAAAAGCACTGTGTTAGGGATTTCTGGAGGCTGTTTGGTGAAGGGAGGAGGGCATGATGCTGGAAGGATGTCAGAAACGTAACATCAAGACAAATCTCAACTCAGCTCTCAGGCCAACTCAA
Organism: Peromyscus aztecus; assembly: GCA_902168405.1. Taxonomy (NCBI): domain Eukaryota; kingdom Metazoa; phylum Chordata; class Mammalia; order Rodentia; family Cricetidae; genus Peromyscus; species Peromyscus aztecus. The sequence goes on from CABHPQ010001985.1 coordinate 38,863, forward strand.
TTTCCGGATCTCACTGCCCTCATGTGCTACATTCTATGTTTCATTTTTAGAGCAACTTCTTTTTCCTGCATAGATGATATCAATCCAGAAGACTGACACAAGAAACACCCAAAAATCTGAGCTCCGAAATCATCTTCCCCTGAGATGCTGATGCTCCAGATGTGCACGCCATGGAACAAACACCCCGGTGTTCAGTCTTAACAGCAGAGTCAATTTCCCCTCTTCCTTTCTCCTTCCTACACAGAGATTTCCTGGTATTTAAAGTGCAGCTAACAACATTGCTCGCTCTTTGAATTTTCAGTGGCATATGCACAAAAATTAAGAAATACTTAGGGAAAGTAATTTAATTTTGCAAACGCAAAGCTAATCTGCTCATCATAGAGGCAGTAAAACATAAGAGGTTTCTATAAGGAAACTCTTAAAAAAAAACTCACAAAAATGAATTACAAGGAGGGCAGGATCTAGGAGGTAGAGGCATATGTTTTTGACCTGGAGTTTAAAGCCATGGCAGTTTAGACCCTAGTATCACCTGACCAGGCTGCTTGAAATGACATTGTGTCTCCTTAGTGCTCTCTCTGTCTCTCTCTCTGTCTCTCTCTGTCTCTCTCTCTCTCTCTCTCTCTCTCTCTCTCTCTCTCTCTCTCTCTCTTTCTCTCTCTCTCTCTCTCCCTCTCTCCCCCGCCCCTTTCTCTCCTTCCAAGACTTCTGGGTCCTGACAGAAGAAAACAATGTGTGGGTATATACAGTGTCTATACATGTTCATCTTCCTTTTTAAAAATACATTTATTGAGAGGGCGGAGAGGGCTCATTTGGAGGTCAGAGAACACCTTGTGGGACTCAGCTCTCTCCCCCAAAATATGTGTATCCTGAAGATGGAACTCTGGTCCTCAGACTTGGTAGCACCTGCTAAGCCATCTTGCTGGCTCCACACATTCATCTTTCTAAAGAAGGTTTTAGTAGCTCCTTTTCATAAGAACTTAGAGCTTATGTTTGAACCCTAAGTAACTTGGGTCAGAATATTTTTTCACTTTTCTGTATGACCATTAAAGATCCTTGGGAGTGTCTCAATACCAATAAGGTTAAAATTAAGCAGTGGTTAAAAAATATCTATTAGACTTATGGCAGTCTCTCTGCCATGTCTACTCTAATTGCTTCAGGCATTAGATTGCTATATTATAGACTTTGATTTTCTGTATGTATGTCTTTTGGGAGGATACATGTGTGAATGCAACTGGACCCATATACACACCCATATGTGACTACCCTTAGGCATGATTCCTCAGACACCGTCCACTTCGCTTTTTTGAGACACAGTCACTGTTGCTAGAGCCTGGGGCTCCCTGATCATGCTAGGCTAGCTCCTTACGAGTCCCAAGGATTCACTGCTCTGGAATTACAAGCATGCACCACCACAACTTGTTTATTATGTGGGTTCTGGGGATTGAACTCAAGTCCTCATGCTTACACACAAGCCCTGTGCTAGCTAGCATATTATTATTTTTTATTGTTGTTGCTGTTATTATTAATTATTTTAGTTAGCACACAAAGCAGTGGGTTCTGCCATGACATTTCATACATGTGTGTAGCATGAATCTTAAAATGTTCTTTTTAATAAAATCAAACCTGAGCCAGGTATTGGGGTGAACTGGAAGATCAGAGAACCAGAACAAGCCACAGCTACCTCACCTCGCCGGATCCTCAGCTGGTCTTGTTTCCCCAGACTGGAGGCCTCTGAGTCCTCATCCAGAATGGGTCTCAGCTGAACTGCTGCTCAAAAGCCTGAATGCTTAACCAGCCAAATGCTTAACCAGGCCAAATGCTTCTAGTTCCTGGTCCTCACGCCTTATATATCTTTCTGCCTTCTACCATCACTCCCTGGGATTAAAGACTCGCTTTCTGGGATTAAAGGCATGCGTCACCATGCTTGGCTGTATCCTTGAACACATGGATTTCTGCCTAGCTCTGCCTCCCAAGTGCTGGGATTAAAGGCGTGTGCTACCACTGCCTATCCTCTATGTTTAATATTGTGGCTGTTCTGTCTCTGACCCCAGATAAGTTTATTAGGGTGCACAATATTTTGGGGAACACAATTCCACCACACATGTGTCTCCAGACTTTGTATACCCAGCCCCCTCTCACATTGCCCTGCTCCATGACCCCTCCTCCCCTCTGGCTGGCTCCATTCCTTGCCCCCCCACAGTCTCTCCTTCTGTTGTCATGTCACTTGTACTCCATTACTCCATTTAACATCTCTTTTCCTCTCCTATGACCCCTTTTCTATTTGTAGTAACATTTTAGTAATTTTTTTTAATGAATACACAGTGCAGGAGATTTTCCTTTGCAACATTGAAGGTGGAACACATGTTCTTAGACCACGAGGATATAAATTCACTCAGTGACATGTAAGACCTGTGAAGGAATACTCAAGCAGCTTCTACACGCCATCTAGGAGATTCCAAGGCACCCTTGTGTCATCCTGCCACACACACTCTTCGTAATTGAATTCTGAAAGGCCAAGATGCCTTCACTCCTCCTAAGCAGCCTGTCACTGAAAAATGGCTAAGAGGTTCAGCTTTATATTTTATTTTTGCTAATTTTATTTATTATTTCTGTGTATGAGCATGTATGCTAAAAATAGGAATGGGGTGGGGCACATGTGTGCCACCTGCAGAGGACAGTGTTTTAAAGTCTATTCTCTCCTTATACCTTTACTTGGATTCCAGGGATCAGGGTCACCAGGCTTATGCAGCAAGTGTCTTTTCCCTCTTAGCTATGTCTCTCTGGCTTGTACTTAAAACAAACAAAAAGGGGCTGGAGAGGTGTCTCAGAGGTTAAGAGCACTGACTCCTCTTCCTCAATTCCCAGCAACCACCTGGTGGCTCACAACCATCAAACAAACAAACAAAAAACAGAGATGTCAAGTCAGTGTCAAACAACAATGTAATTGATTTCTGGGTCACATGTCTTGAACGTGGATTCGGCTCAGTAACTGAAACGGATCTGCACAGATTGAAGATAGCACACTGATTTGTGGTTCTGGGTTCCCTATTTTTTTGTCTGTTTGTTTTAGCTTTGTCGTCTTTCTCATCTCTGTGATGCCAATGTCCTTGCTCTTGTCAAGATCCTACTTCATTACCTACACTTCTCCCAAACACAAGGCTGTTAGTCTTAAATGCTGACTGCCTTTCTCCTTTCTTAAGCCTAGAGCTAATGTTTCATAAGATGTGTTTTGGTGACATGTGGTGGCAACATCAGTAATTCCAACATTTGGAAAGTGGACCCAGAAGATTCAAGGACATCCTCAGCTGCAAGGTGAATTCAAGGCTAGCCTGGGCTATACTCTTATACATGACTTTTAACACAGTTTCAAAAACCACACAATGTTTAATCCCCTCGACCATATTTTAATGATAAAGACTCCTCAAGAGTTATCGCTTCTTTGACTTTTATTTGGGGCAAGAGGTAGCAGACATGGACGTACATTTTAATGCTCTACTTCTCTGAAAATTCTAACAGGCCATGTATAGATTTTAGGTGTGATGTGCTCCAGTTTAGATTAATTAAGACATATAAAATGTTTTAAGAGTAAAAATCATGTTGCACATTGAATAATCAAAGCTCAGCTGTCTTCTTCTACTAGAGAGTCAAGACATTACAGCTTGGAAAAGGCTTCATCTTGAATTCTTGCCAGCAAAATAAATCAGATAATATAATGAGAAAAATCACACTAGCAAAATTAATTTTAAATATCTAGAAAACAACCAACATTGCATAAAATATTTATGAAGTACATTCTGAAACTTTATTAAAGGGCATAAAGATACCTTAATAAATGCAAAAATATTCCATGTTTGTGGAAAGAAGAGTCAACACTATCAAGATAACATGTAAGTTCATTTGCATGCTTCAATTAATCTAGAACTGAATGCAGTTCCAAGCAAAATTCTGTTGCATATCTTGAGCAAATTATATATATGTTGATAAATGATTATATCACTAAAGGTCTGAAATTAACTTTAAAATATTGAAATCAAACAAACCAGGGAAACTTACAATATTTTAGTCATTAAAATACTGTGCATTTGGTGCCAGGAAAGAAAGAAAAAGATCAATTGAACTGAAGAGAAGACTAAATTCATGACAAAGAGAGTAGGGAAATAAATTCATCAGTGTGGGAAAAATTGAATCATTCTTCACACAATATGTTAAAACATATTTCAAAGAGATAAAACCTTCAAGTGGGGAAAGTGATATTTCACAGACTCAGAAGAAACTATAAGATTAAAAAGTGTGTGATGTTGTAGTAAGAACAGATTTTTTAAGTAAATCTGAAAGAAAGACTAGAAAACTTGGCTCTAGTAAAATTAGTAACATTTTACAATAAAGAATAGCTTAGATGCCATAGTAAAAGCATCATAGAAATTAGAAACTGTATGGTGATCAATTTCCATTTATCATCTTCATTGAATTAAGAAACACTGTGTTGGTTTGAATAAGAATGGCCCTCATAGGCTCATATATTTGAATACTTAGCCACCAGGGAGGTTGTCTTTGATAGGGTTAGAAGGATTAGAAGGTGTGGCCTTATTAGAGGAAGTATGTTACTAGGGGTAGGCTTTGAGAATTCAATAGTCCATGCCAGGACCAGTCAGTCTTTCTGCTTGCTGCAGATCAGGATGTAGGACTGTCAGCTACTTCTCCAGCACCATGTCTGCCTGCCTACATGTCACCATGCTCCCCACCATGATAATGGACTAACTTCTGAAACTGTAAGTCAGCCCCAGTTAAATGCTTTCTTTTATAAGAGTTGCCATGGTCATGGTGTCTTCACAACAATAGATCAGTGACTAAGATCACCTAGGAGAAAAGTATGACACACTGCTGGGGATTTTCAAGAGACTCAGTGCCTGACAGTTCTGATCTAAATGGATGGATTAAATCCAGATGAATTCATAATATGATATTATTGGGATGTGGTGAAAGGTAAGAGTGGAGTCTGGCTAGAGGAAGAAAGTCATCTGAGGTATGTAATCAGCTCATGTATGTTAACACTTCGTCTCCCAAGTTGGTGATGCTGCTTGGGGGAGGTCTTGGAACCTTTAGCAGGTGCAGCCTTGGTGGAGGACATTGATACTGAGGTGGGCTTTGAGAATTGTATCCTGGCCCACTTCCTGTTCTTTCTATCTATCTATCTATCTATCTATCTATCTATCTATCTATCTATCTATCTATCTATCATCTATCTATCTATCTATATCTATTTTCCATGGAAGCCATGATGTGAACTGTTCTGCTACCTTTACACCCTCCTCACCAAGGTAAGTAGACACCTCTATTCTGAAATAAGGAGGAAATAAATATCTTATCCTTTTTGTATTTGGTTGTTCTCAAGTATGTTGGTCACGGTGATTCAGAACTAATACATACAAATAAGCAGAGAATATACATTTTCAGACAAACAAAATACCAAGATACACCAGGCTAGAAAGAGGTGCTCAAAGAGTGGTGATGAATAGCATAAAAATAGGGAAACATATCTCAGTGTTTTTGCAATGTGTCCCCAAGGCTTGACAATGTTCTCTGAGGTTATCTGATACAAACATGACAGACAATACAGTAGCCACAACTGACGAAGGTCAAAATGCATATATGTATATGATATTGCATATTTCACCCCTTATTTCTAATGGTAAGACATTTGTAGCAAACTAAATATTCATCAATGGAACATGGAGAGAGGATACTTGCCAAATTTAGGAAACAGAATACCACATTTCTGGGGGAGAAAATGAATCTGTGCCTTAGTGGTACATAGATCTCTTGGATTCAAGATCTCAAATAAACAAGGAAGGTTCGAGGTTAAATCTAATGTCGATTTTCACAGCTACACAGCATAAGGTTCTTGTGTCAGAAAGGCTAAAACTGAATTAAGAGCATAAGTGCAGGGACAGGAGAAACTGTCAATAAGAATAAAAATGTACAGAAAAAGGAATGAAAACAAAAGTTTTGAGGGACTGGAGAATGGCTCAGCAATTCAGAGCACTTCCTGCTCTTGCAGAGCACCAGAGTTCAGCTCTAAGCACACAAGTCAGGTTGCTTACAGCTTCCTGTACCACCAACTCCAAAGCATCTGACGCCCCCTTGTGGCATCCACAGTCACTGCTTCCACCTATGTGCGTGTACACACACACACACACACACACACACACACACACACACACACACGCATGCACGCACCACTTCTTTTAAAATGTGTTTGTTGTTTTTTTAGTGAAATAAGGGAGGATCTTAGTGAGTAATTCAATCTAATCACGTGTCCGGGAACCCTTCCTAAAGAAAATAAAATTATTTCAGGAGCAAACCAAAGGAAATGCTTGAATAAAAAGTGTTCAGTATGGGGGAATACAAACAGAATTCTACTGAATACAATCCAGAAAAAGCAAAGAGACAAGTAGAAAAACAGAGGCGAGGGCCCTAAATTGAGAAGAATATAAAACTAGTTAGGACTTATATTATAGTGCTGGATGAGGAGGAAATAGTCACATAATTGAGCTAACTCGTTATTACCTACTTGAGCTAATTTTCTTTTGTGTTCTAACCATCAAAATCCCAGCAAATTAAGACACAGATCCACTACTCTGCAGTTTTATAGGCTCACTATTTCAAAGTGAGTTTCATCGGGCTAAGGAAGTTGTAGGCCACCCTTCCTTCTCGAGGCTCTAAAGGAGAACCTCTATCTTTGCTGTTCTACCTTCTCAGACAGCGCATGTGAAAGCCACACGTCAGAACCAGCTGTCTACCTCAGTCATTGTCCACCTTATTTTTGAGACGTGATTTCTCCCTGAACCTGGGGCCCTAGAAGCCTACCTGTCTCTACCTCCTCCGGGGCTGGAATTACACACATGCACCACACCGTGTCTGAAATTTTATGTAAGTGCAGAGATCCAAACTCGGGTCCTTGGGTTTGCTCAGCAAGCACTTTACCAACTGAGCCATCTCCCCGGTCACAAACATGGATATCTTTAGAGAGCCATTATTCTGCCTGCTGTGCCACTGTTGGAGGAAAAATCAATGGATTTGATATGAACTTGATAAATCAAGAAATAGCCTGGAAAGCATATTCTTTAATTACCTGAAGGCAGCCACTAGAACAAAACACAGCAAAGCAGAACACATGGTTTATTTTTCTCTGAGGAGCAGGGTCCTGAATAGAAAAGGAGAATTGGGAGATTCTTGCATTTAATTAATGTTCCCCTCACCCCTTGCCTAACAGATATATTTGAAATATATTAACGGTATTGGCACAACATCCCGTTTCCCTTTAGTCCAGCCTTTGAATGTCAATGGCTTCCTTACCAGTGTATTCTCCGCCATTCCTTTCACTGCCAGCCTGTCCCTCCCTGGCTCACTTCTGTTTCTCAGACACACCAAGGTCCACACCTTTTTCTGCACACTTGCTGTGCCCTCCGTGGAAACGCTGTCCCCACTGTCCATGTGGACAACTTTCTTTGTCTTAGGAATAAATTTGTGAGCCAGCCCCCTAACCCCAGAGGCTTAGTTACCAGGACCGTCTCATGTCATGCTCATTAGCCTCTGTCATGCCCCTTGCTTCTTTCTCCCATTCATTATGTGTATTTTTATATTATTGTTTTACCCAATGGCGAATTTTTTCTCAGTCTCTTTAAAACTTCTAAATCCTTGACAATGACTTCTACCTAGCCTTTTTGCTTCTTGTGAGCCAAGGGCAGAGAGCAATAGTGGGCATGTAGGGATCTTCAGGTGTAACTGAAGAATAAAGACCTGGGGGGGGAAGGGGGGACTTACAAATTCATCATTGTGTGCAAAGTATGTTTGAGTCCCTCCTAGAAGGGGAACTCACCACCTTAAGACTGTCCTTTTCCCATTCTGAGAACTCTGTCCTTAGAGAGCCCACCATGGAAAATACTAAATATCTATCTTATCTTTTCCATCACTTCATATTATTACAACTTATGGGCTAGGGGCTAGGGATACTGACATAATCAATACCCAGCTACAGCCTTCTGTCTCTATAAGTATGAGCCTATGAGGAAAGAGAAAAAGTACAGATCTCGGCTAACTGGCTTTCCTGACGAGTAGGAGGTCAGTTCCCTATTGCCACCAGACAGGAAGAAATGAGTGGTTGTGCCTGGAAAGAAGGCAGGCCAGGTGTGATAACATTCACCCGGCAAGAAGAAAGTCATCAAACTCACTTTTCAGTCCCCACTTCCCTATCTTCTCAGGGGGATCAGCCACAAACTACCTGTGTGTTGTAATTGGTGGAGTTATTTTCTGCTTTTTCTTAATCCGATAGACACACAGCTCTAGGAGAAAAAAAAAAAACCGCTATCTGCCTGTGTTGTTCACTAGCATTTCCCACATGCCTAGAGGAGTGTCTGGTATTTAACAGATAGCCAGCAAACACTCCAGCAGGAAGGAAGGAGGGAAGGGAAAAAGAGAGGCCTGGGATGGAGGTAATTTGGGAACTCAAAAAAAAAATTCAATCACTTTGATCTCATAATAGGTTGCAAAGTTTTTACTATTTCTTGATTTCTATAACCTCAAATCTATGTTAAATAGAATAGATATTTTTAAGAAAACCTGGAAATTTCTCATTTCCCTGCTCTCAGGGCAGGATAAAAATGATCAGACTTCTTTCCAGGTTTAAGACTTCATTTTATCCATCATTTGAATTGAAACACAGTAGTTTCACGTGTGTGTGTGTGTGTGTGTGTGTGTGTGTGTGTGTGTGTGTGTGTGTGTGTGTTGGTATGGGGTCATGTATGTGTATGTTGTTTTGGGTGCATGTGTGTGTGTGGTGGCATGGATAGGTATTTATGTGTGTGTGTGTGTGTGTGTTGGTATGAGTGCACACATATGTGCACGTGCATACGGAGGCCTGGAGACAACTTCAGCTGACTTTCTTGGGTGTCATCCACCCTGAATGTGGAAACAGTCTCTCACTGGCCTGAGGAATCACCAAGCTGGATAGACCACATGACAAGGGAGCCCCATGAATCTGCCTGTTTCCACCTCTGCAGCATTGGGATCGTAAGCACGCGTCACCATACCTGGCTCGTTTGTTTGTTTGTTTGTTTGTTGTTTGTTTTAATTTTGGTTCTGGAGATAGCTCAGGATCTCATGCTTGCAAGGTAAACACCATACCAACTGAGTCATCCCCCAAGTCTGAACATACGAGTGCTTAACTGTTGGAACACAGAAGGTAAAACCAAGAGAAGCAGGAATCTCACCTGCCAAGCTTTAATGTGCTGATTGCTTCGTCAACTTGTTTTGGCCAATTTACTCAGGACTTCTTGGCCCAAATCAACTAGTTATTCTTCCAAAAAGAGTAAAATAGTTTAGAACGAAATTTTGAGATGGGTGACAAATAGGGCTGTTTTGCCAAACCTCTACTGCTTTTGAATTTCTCATTGGTGCTTCAAAAATTGATTTACCACTCAAGCAAAATCTTTTGAGGGTTTTGTCTTGCATGTAATCCCTAAAACTCTGTAATCAGCTCTGATTTCTGATTAGAGTTACAGCCCGACCAGAGATCCCGTTCATTATAAGTTTGGGCAATATCAAAAGAAGCCAATTTTAATAAAAGTATCTGTCCAAAAAGATATGAGAGGCTCCCTCCTTCTGCTGTGATAAATACTTCCAGGTGGTATTTGATGGACAATAAGAGTTCTGAGCAGCTGGCATTCAGAGCAGAGCTTGAATTAGAATTTCAGATCATGCTGGCAGGCCTGGGTGATTCTTTAATTCTTCAAATGGAACACAGTTTGCTTCATCTTACAGAGCATTCTGACTCTAATTAAAATATACTGTATGAGACAGAAAATATACGCTATGATATTGAAATAGGATATCTCTTTGCAAATCCCTACCTGATTTGAGTTAGGAGGGAAGGGGGCATCAAACTAAAAACCTCACTAGTTGTTTGTTATACTTCAGGAAAAGAATGAAAAATTTGCCAGAGGGAACAGAGAAATTCAGGCTGAGTTCACAGGAGCCAAGCCTTCTGGAAAGATGCCTTGGGTTGCCAAGCAAGTGCAAGCGTGTTTCACCTCTGTAGAGAGCATTAAAAGTGAACACACAGGTCTGCTTCTTGACTGACTAGGTTTCCCCTGAATGTTTTTGTCAAATGCTTTAAGATGACAATTTGAGGGACAGCTGCCTGGAAGGAGCCATGTCAGGTTGAAGAGCAGATGCAGCTCGTTTTCAATTGATGACTGGAATCTACTTGGAGAGATGTCCATAACGGGGTGGAATGGACAGTGGGCTGATGATGTTTGAAATGGTGCCCATGTGTATTGTGAGCAAAATCCCCGAGAGAAACAGAAAAGGGGGATGGTTTTCTTTGCTCAGGACTTCAGAGGGTTCACTCCACAGTTGATTGAGCAGAACGTCCTGCTGGAAGCATGAGCAGCAAAAGGCTGTTCATACTGGTCAGGAAGCAGACAAAGAGGGACCTAGGGACCAGAGTCATGCCTCCTGAAGTTTCTAGAACCTCCCAAAATTATACCATCGGCTGAGGACCAAATGTTCTACATAAGACTCAATGTTGTATTTCAGATTCACGCCGTAACACCATGTGATCAAAAATGTTGTATGCCATTGAAGAGAAGAACCATGGGTGACAATGGGAGCTCTCTACAGGGTGTCCTGTCACCTTGGAGAAGAACACACAAAGCAGATTTTGTCCTTAGCACCAGACTGATAGAGTTAGACCAAGTCTGCAAAGTAGCCACAATATTTTGTGCCTCGGGACAAATAACACTATTAGATTTTTAAATACTCTGGGGAAATTTCTTCCGGTTTTGAATAGAAAGCAAATGGTCTTGTTGGTCCCTCTAAGTTAAGGCATTCATTCAATGTATGAGCTGTACAGAAATTTGCTGTGACTCCCCCAGGGGCCAAATCCAGCATGAGAATAGGGTGTTGTTTTTACCTGGCAAGCATTTTAAATTATAAAATTAGGGGGAAAATGTGATATAAAAAGCCAAATTTGGATGTCCCTTGGAAAAATGGAATATGACCACTCTGGGGCTTTGTTTAAGTTTGGAACGTTAGCTGGGATGGAGAAATTAGTTTTCCTACAGAGGGATCACATACTCTGAGTTAGGGGTCCTGGTGAGTGCTTGCCACCAAGCCTGATAACCTGAGTTAGGTTCCTATGATCTACTTGGTAGGACAGACCAGATTTCAGTAAGCCCTCCTCTGAACTCCACATTCATGCCATGGCATGTGGACACCCACCAACCCCAACACAAATACACAACGACATAGCAAATGATGTAATTTTAGAAATCAAAAAGCACTTAAAACCAGATGGATGGTTATATATAACTAATAAGCTATTGATAAATCTTCAAAAAGACCATGTTTTTTAAGAGTCACTAATCATGGAAAGGGTAATTACCCCAAATTTATTTCTTCTATAATTTGTTTCTTGTGTGCGCTCTCTCCACCGAGGCAGAAGCTCCGCAGAATGCTAATTCTTAGCAGTCTAAAATTCTATATAATATACGAATGCATACATGTGTGATTACAAACACACACCTTCATCATATCATCCTTGTCTTTGGAGACATCATCCCTGGGCTCTGACGATGACTGTCATTTGTCATTTTGCAGCTTGGCTCCTAGCAGCTGAGATCCTCCGTCTAAATCAACTTCCTCTTGCTCCTGTAAAGATGACCACAGACTCGGTGTTCAGAAGCTATATAAACACATCATCTTAAAGCCCCAGAGGTCACAAAGCCAGCACAATTCTTAAAGCATGTCTGCATTGCTTTTTCTGGTCTCAGTAGGGTGAATATGCTTCCTTGTTTTTTCTAGTCCCTTGGAAACCATCTTTATTTTCAAATGAAGAAATGTTGCCTATCTCTATGACCTCTGACCTTAGACAGGAGAGATTTGAGAGCCCTTGTGGCTCCGCTGAGGATGTAGGGGTCACCTCCTTCTAATTGGACCTTCAGTTTGTTCATGGTTGTAAATAACTTTTGCCTTATGAAGAAATAAACCCAGAAACTAGTTACATGGAGGCTGCCATTATGCTCATCAGTAGACAAACCACTTCTTCATACATCCTGCCTTGTGCCAGCATCTTAGGTCCCGCTGCACTCTGGAATGGTAAGCAGGGATGTGCAACCAACAGCCCTTCTGCTACACTGAACCTTCTGAGATTCACATTCAATTTTCAAAGAACTATGTTGCCACTCTGTAAACTAGATGCGTATTAGGAAAACATCAGATGTCATCTTTTTTTAAAAAAAAAATATTCAGTCACACTTAGGTAAAAAATTATTTCATGACATCCTATTCCCTTTAACATGCTTCCTGTTGGCCCTGCATTAGCAGTGAAAGAATTTATTGCTCATTCACACACACATGCATTTATACATACATACATACATAGATGACAGACAGATAGATGGTAGATAGATAGGGAAAAGGGAAGAAGGAAGATAGATAGATAGATAGATAGATAGATAGATAGATAGATAGATAGATAGATATAGATGATTGGCAGATGGATAATAGAAATAGACATATATATGTGTATATATACGTATATACATATATATATATTCTTTATTCTGGAGACACAATGCTCATGAGATAATAGAAACAATGAAAGCAAACACATAATCTAATACATAACCACCCTCTGCTCTTCTCATACATATACAGACATTTATGTTTTCCGCCAATTAATGATTGATTTAATTATTTTAGAATTAAATGATTCCTGATTTGGGGAGGGTGTGTGTGTGTGTGTGTGTGTGTGTGTGTGTGTGTGTGTGTGTGTGTATGTATGTGCATGCTTGTTTATGTGAACATGTATAGTGTATGTCTGGATGCATGTGCACTTGTGGAGGCTAAAGGAGGAATCAACGTTGGGAAACTTCCTCAAGTTCTCTCCACTTTGTTTTCTGTGACAGAGTCTCTGGCTGGGGCCTGTCACTCACTGATTAGGCCATCTGCCCAGAGAGCCCCTGGGATCCACCTGTCTCCACCTCCCCATACTAGGATTACAAGTACACATGTGTACCATGTCTGGCTTTTTTACCTACATGCTGGGAATTGAACTCAGATCCTTATGCTTGTATAGCAAGAACTTTCCCAAGGGAGCCATCCTCCCTGCCCTGCCCTGCCCTCAAAGTGTCGATATTTTTTTCACTGCAGCTAAAGTTACATTTAACACTTGCTGCATGTTCTACCCTGGTTGGACAATTTCGCATGTCATATTCTGAGACACCAACTAAACCTACTATGGACAGAGCCATGAGCTAAGAGACAGTGCCACGAGAGAGTCACTTACTGTCACATGTGATTTCTTGACTAAATATCTATCATGCTCACCTGAATTAGTAAAACAACATCCAAATTAAAGCACTTGGAACATAAGACCTAGTATAATGAAGAAACTAGAAATGACTTTGTTTAACAACAACAACAAAAAAAGGAAACCAAGAAGCGGGGTACTTTCTCGCTCATTGTGCTCTGTCTGTAAACCCACTGGAGGTAGACAGAAGAACAAAACCCACATTCTGACTCCTCTTTGTGGTGTCTGTCCAAGTGAGCATCGGGGCCGGATGACAGACAGCTAGAGCTAAAGACCTGATTGGGAAAGTGTGTGGTTTTCATCATCTACTAAAGAATTATATTTGGGCCTTCCTTTTCACAAAGGAACAACTTTATTCTCCTTTGCAAGACTAAAGTATTAGGATTCTGCCGCCACTCCATCTATATGACCGCACATGCACAGTTCAGCAGCTAAGCAAGGGGTCTTAGGTCTTGTGTCATCAGTGTGCTGTGAGATCATGCAAATGCGCACAGCGCAGTCAAGCAATCAGAGCATGTGTGTGGTGTAACTCCATAAGCCTACCTGTGCATGTGCACAGGAATCCTTAAAAAGCTGGACACAGACTCCTCTTCTCTCCTCTGTGTTCTCTCCTCCCCCACTATCTCTATTCTCTCTCTCTCTCTCTCTCTCTCTCTCTCTCTCTCTCTCTCTCTCTCTCTCTCTGCATGTGCTTCTTCCCCAGGCCTGGTTCATTTGTTCCCCCTCCCTCCTCCTAATAAAGCTCTGATACTGGGTTTTGTCCTGGCTAGTGTCCTTTCTACAAGGTAACCAGAGCCACTTAAACAACACAAAGACTTCACTGAGACTCCCTAAAGAATCTGACAGGGGCCGGGCAGTGGTGGCGCATGCCTTTAATCCCAGCACTCGGGAGGCAGAGGCAGGCGGATCTCTGTGAGTTCGAGGCCAGCCTGGTCTCCCAAGCGAGTTCCAGGAAAGGCGCAAAGCTACACAGAGAAACCCTGTCTCGAAAAACCAAAAAAAAGAATCTGACAGGGGGTGGGTAGGGTGGCAGGGGTAGGGTGTTGGGGGTTGGGGGTGGTCTGGGGCTGACAAGATGTCTTAGTGAGTAAAAGTATTTGGAGCCAAGCCTGAAGATCTGAGTTTGATTCCCTGAAGCCACATGTTGGAAGGAGAGAGCTGACTCTCACAAATAGCCCTCTCACTTCCACACCACACTGTGGCACACGTATGCTCACACAAATAAATAAGTGTAATAAAAAAATTAAAAAGACTCTGACAAGGACCTACCTTCCTTCTGCTCACTGGGAACTTTCACAAATATGGAATGAGCTCATTCAAGCAACGTAACATCATGTCACTGGACGGTCAAGGCAAAGCTAAGAGACCACTTTTCTAGAGGAGACTTTTAAGCTGAGCCCATTGCTGGGGTTTGCATGTGATTTAGAAGCATGTCAAAGGTCTGTGTGCTGGAGTGCTGACTCCCAGTTTCACCAGGTTGGGACGTGGTGTGGACCTTTAAGAGGTGGGACCTTGTAGGAAGTCCTTAAGTAAGTGGAGGCCCTGAGCACAGAGGAAATCATTTGAGTTCCCAGTTGTTAGGAAAGTTTGAATCTTGCTCCCACTCCCTGCCCCCCACATATGTCCTTGCTTCTGGTTTGAAGGTGTGAATTCTTTTTCCCTGTTGTTTATGCTTGTGTTTGCCTAGGGCCCTCACCAGAGCCAGGGTTATGCTATTTGGACTCTTGGCCTCAAAACCAGGAGCTAAATCGATCCTTTAAAAAGAGAGAGAAATAAACTTCTTTTCTTCATAAATTTAGCCTGACAGAAGGTTTGTATGGAGACCACATGGGAGACTTTTACCACTGAATAAGAAGATGAAACCCCCAAACTGTCAGGAAATTGAGTAGGCACTTTACCAAGAAGTAAGAGTGACCAACAACCATGTGAAATGGTGGTGAGTGTTGTAAGCAATGAAAAAAAAATGCAAACAAGAACCCTGGAGCCCTGAGCTGCAGCCACCGTCTGCAAGGAATGAAAACTCAAAACTAACTGCTAGTTGAACACATTTGACTCTGTGAAAGTTTCAGTAGTTTTTCACTGCAGCTAAAGTTACATATAACACTTGCTGCATCTTCTACCCAAGTTGAACAATTTTGAATGTCATCTTCTGAGACCCCAACAACTAAATCTGCTACAGACAAAGTCATGAGCTGAGAGACAGTGCCACAAGAGAGTCACTTACTGTCACATGCAGGGAAAACCACTGCCCCTGTTCATGGGCTTCTGGATTTGGACAGGAACAGTACCCCAGTCTTCCTGGGCTGCCTTCTCCAGAGACATCATGAGACCTGTCCTCTTCTATAGTGAGACAGTTGCTCATAAGAAATCACTTTCTACACATGTGTATTTTTTAACTCTAACTTTACCCACTGTTTACCTAGTTATTTACCTATCCATCATCTATCAGTCTCTCCATCATCTACCAATAGCTATCAGTCTACAATATAGGTACCTAACTACCTAACTAGCTTGCTAGTTGTCAATCATCTGTAAGTGTGTCCATCAGCTATCTACCCACAACTCTCTGTCTATCATCCATCATATTCCTGCTATCTGTTATCTATTAACATCTGTTATCCACCAGCTACTTATCTATAATCTATGCACTTATCATCGATCTATTTTATTTTTCTATCATTGGTCTATCATGTACCTGTACATTCAAGACTTCACAGAGTACTTTTTTATTTCAATGATATGATTATTATTGTTATTTTTTACATCCCTACCACAGTTTCCCCTCCCTCCTCTCCTCTCAGTTTCTTGCCCCTCTGTCTCCCTCGTGCCCCCCCCACCATCCACTCCTCCTCTTTTTCTACTCAGAAAAGGGTAGGCCTTCCCTGGATGGCAACCAAACATGGCATATCAAGTTGTAGTAAAACTAAGCACCTCCCCTCGTATTAAGGCTGGACAAGGCACCTCAGTAGGAGGAATAGGATCCCAAAATCTGGCAAAAGAGTCAGAGACATCCCCTGTTCCCACTGTTAGGAGTCCCACAAGAAGACCAAGCTACACAACTGTAATATATAAGCAAAGGACCTAGGTCAGTCCCACACAGAGCACTTTTCTAACTCGCTTGAAATGTAGCATAAGCATACATCATTTCTTTAGCTCTTACCAGTTCCCTGGGGCTTATTTTGCATATAGCAACCCCCAGTGCATAATGATGCCCACTCATCTCCATCTGAGCAATCATAACACCGGTCACACAGCTACTCAGGGAAGGTGAACTCCTTTGGGCATCTACCTGCCCCATCTATGCTGTCTTTCAACTGCTCCGTGTATACATAACAACAATGGCTTGTATTTAGGGAAAAGCTGTGTTATCCCTAATCTCAACAGAGTCAAGAGAATAAAATAACAGGCAATCTTGCCTCGTTAGCTTGCATCCAGAGAAACTGAATGTAACATTAATTCAGTGGATGCCTGGAGGTCATGAGTAAGTCAGAAATAAAGTCGGCAACTTAATTTCCATTCTGCTGATTCTCACAGCACTGTGTGTAATTCCCAAAGACTTGAGACTAAAACACCAGCAAACTCACTTGTAGGTAATACCATTTATTCGATGCTTCTAAGTAGTTCCCTTCAGGGATAAACAAATGTTTCTATATCTATTTAATAATAAGTCTAAATTGTACAAAAGAAAACAGTCCTGATATCTCTGTTTTTAAACACCAAAATTACACTGACATTAACTTTGCATTTGACATTTATGTGCAAATTTATCCAATAGATATAAATATTGGTGTGCTATATTCCTATTAAGAGCTGGGCAGCCATGATGCTCAGTAGCTTTCGTAGAGACACATGGTTACCTTTCATTATAAACACAAAGAGACAAGAATAGCTCCCACAAAACACTAAACTTCTGAATTACTTGAACTGTCTGGGTGCTGCTGTAAAATAGATCAAGATAACATGTTGCCAATGCCAGAAGGTCACAAAACAATCCCAAATAGGAGGTTGAGGGCACAAGTGCTGAGTATCTATCTAAGAGAGCAGGAGCAAGAGCTAACAAGCCTGGGGCTCTTGCTCTTCTTCCTCTGGCCCCTGCTCTCCATCAGGGGAAGACACAAACACATAGGTCTTAGGTAAGTTCCCTCTATTGGCCTTCTGTTCTTCTCTCCCACCTAGCCTCTGCTTCAAACTGATCCGAAGCCCCTTGTGTACCTGACCTATGGTGTGGTATGTCTCCTTCGCCCGCCATCTCTGCCATCTGTTCCCTGGATGTCATCACTGCCGAGACTCCCACTCACTGGGTAACTCATACTCTGTGCTTAAAAGGTCTTTCCGAACTCTGGCAGCCCCCTGAATTTGCCTTTCCATAGCACCCCACCCTGTAGCAGCTCCTGAGAGGTTGTTAGAATGCCTGCCCCCACCAAGGCTCAGTGCATGGAGATAGACCACTCAGTGAATGGAGATGATCCACTTGCAGAAACATCTAAAACAGGTTTATGGAAGCCCATGAATGAGTGAAGCCAGTGCTTGCAGGAGGCCTTGAAAGTGTGTGCTAAGAACAGTGAATGGGATGGGGGAGGGGTGGCAAGCTAGCTCAGTGGGTAAAGGTTACTTGCCACCATCTTCCCACAATTTTTATTAGACGCCATGATTGACAAAGCGTTCCTTGCAGTTCAATAGTTCTCAATTTTCTGAGGACATCAGAATTGGACACTGTCTTGGAGAATTTTTTGCCAAAGCCTCCTCTCTTTTTTCTTTTCCCTTTTTTTTTTTTTTTTCCTTAAGCTGAGAGAAACAAGGTCCAGAGAGATGAAATAGCCTGCCTGAATCCAGCCAGCTTTCTGATAGGATTGATCTAGCACCCTACAGCCTCGATTCAGGCCGGTGTTCTTCTGGAGTGATAGCATCTAACTGTTTGGGGAGAAAAGCAGTATGCCTGCATGCTTCCCAAGCCTAGATCATGTCCCTCAAAGCCCATAGCATGCCCTTGACATCTCCTGACTTTAACACGTGTCAGACAGCTTACCTTTGCTTTAATAAACTCCTCAAAATGGCATTGCAGACACACACACTTCGGAGAACATTCAAATATTGCAGGTCTTGCTATTTCCCCAAGCCTCAATTCTCCTGCTTCTACCGCCTTAGGCTCCCTTTAAATGCATCTATTTTTCTACTATTCCAACAGGAATTTTTTCCATCTCTGGACTGCAGAACTAGCCCCATGTGCATGTTTATATCAATGTGCAATCAATCAGAGCTTATTCTTTTTAAAATAGTTTTCTTTTTAAAGACCCAAAGCCATTTTGTACATTTTTTTTCAAGCTCTGGGTTTTGAATTGCTAGTTCAAACCCATTGGTCACTTGGGAAGGAAATTAACAATCTTTCTGATTGCAGATCAAGATTGTCCTTTCTTATTATAATTGCTATTATTTTACCCTGAATACAAACGTATTCCGGGAATGTGGAATTATAAAACAACAGTTTGGTATCGAGTTTTCTATGAATTGCTGATACATAGCTTAGAGAAGGGACAGCTGAGAAAACGGCTCTAGTGAACAGAGCAAAAGTTGAACGGGAACCTTCAAAAATGGAGAAACATGACTAGAATATATTATATCTGTGCAATATTGTCATCGAAACATCCTGCACCTTGTTCAGTGTGAATGAGAACTAACATTTAACAGTGACAGAAATCAATAAAATATTACTATTTTGCTTGGCTGGGGTAACCTGTGAAGGAGTGGCTTTTAAAACCTTTCAAGCACTGTTGTCGTGAGGGTTTATCATCTTGGTCTCAACTTAAAGATTAGTGTGTGAGTACCCATCGAAGCCACGGTAGCAGAAGACTTCCTGTTACCTAACAGAGCAGAGCCAGAATCCAACAGGATGAAGGACCTATGAGGGGATGGCAAGGTTAGCAAAAGGCCAACTAACATTGCGATAGATGCAAACTCAGTCTGTGATGAATAAACCTGAGTCATGGGGTTATCGTTACATGCTCATGTTTGCATGAGGAAATCCTGTGCACATTTGCTTATCTGAGTTTATAAATTTAATTATTTTCTCATTTATTTCCTCATTAGTAAATTTGAGCACATACCTAAGGTACAGTTCAGCCTGCTATTTCTATCACTTGAAGTTGATGCACATGTAGCCTGCGTTTTAATGCTTGCATACATTTATCATTAAAGGACAATAATTTATAAAAATACACGTGGCCAACTCATTCTATCTAATGAAGATGACTTAATGCAGAAACTACTGGTTTCTTTATGTTTCATTCATTTATGAGTATGTGTACATGTCTGTGCGTCTGTATGCCATGTATATGCAGAGGGTCAGATCCCCTGAGCTAGAGATACAAATGATTCCAGTTCCCATGCAGGCCTTAGGTAGGGCAAGTCTTAGCCCTTGGCCACAACTTGAATCCGGGATCTTGATGCTGACAACTTGGCTGCCTGGCACTGCAGGCTTCTTCCTCTCTCCCTGTACAGCCTTTTTTCCTTCTGCTGTCTCATTCTTCCTTGTCATCTCTCTTTTACTTCCTCTTCCTGTCTTGGCCACTCTCAAACTGGCCAGCTGTCCCTTCAGCTGTCACACAGCTTTCTGCCTGACTGTGAACACGACTCGTGCCCCTGGGACTGTACAAGGTGTCTGCCTCTGCCAGGACTGGGATGGAGGAACCCAGCAGTCAGATTGCCCAGTGGGCTGCCTGCATGTATGGCACCAGATGCCATGGCCAGGATGACCCATCGGGGCCATGACCCCACAGTGGGACTCCCTCAGAGTTTGACATCACTTCAGCTGTCAAGCAGCGGGCTGCCTTACTGCTTCATTCTTAGCGTGCTGGCTGCCCCATTGTCTCTGTCATTGCCTCTGCTCTCTGATGACCCTGCTGTCAGCTCAGCCCACACTACCGAAAGCCCGTGAGACAAAAACCACTGTAGAGAAGCCTTTTGGGAAGCCTAATGCTGTGACACTGGGGGAGTCAGCTCAAGACACTGACTGGAGGACTCCCTGAGTAAGCCTGATTATAGAACAAGAGAAGTAGTTAGGCAAATTTTCCGCCATTTATTGGACCAATCACAGCCTTGCCTCTCAGCATCAATCATGGCATTCTTGCTGTGCTGCCGTGGAAAGTGATCCCTCTCTGACCAAGGTAGACATGGCTGCAGGGTTATACACAGTTTACTGTGGCTCATGATAAGAGCATAAGTCTGACTGGGGCTGTGCCTTCTGGAGCCAGAGAAATCCACTGTGATCCTTGTATTGTCTCAAGACATCTGTGAAGTGCTCAGGATGCCCAGTACTGATGATACAAGGGTAGTTGTGCCAGCTGTTTGATTGACAGTCATTTTTCTCGAGGCCACCAGGGCAGCTAGGGAGTCCAATCATTGCTAATTAAGGAGTCCTATTACCCTGCCCCCAACTCCTTCACTCATGTACAGGAAAATGAACATCAAAATGAATGCTTACTATGAGAGCTTACAGAATTCATTATTTATGTGAAAACAAATTTCAGTAAAGCTGTAAGACCTGACAAGAGCTCCAGGGAGAAGTGGGTCTGACTGGCCTGTCTCAGCATGGTTCTGGTGACCTTCAGAATGTGTTTTTCCCGTAAAAGTCTTCCAGAGATCTCTAAGCAATGATTTTCAGGAGCCTCTGAATTCTTCTCAAAAAGGCTGTAAGAGGTGACTCGGCAGTTCTAGGTGTCTCAGGGGTGTCAAGATATGGAAAACTAAGGACGTTGTCACCAGAACATCTCGTTACCCCTGTTTATTTATTTGTTCCTTGGCAACACTCATATTTTAAACACAGATAAAATATTTTATCATAAGAGTGACTTGAGTAGCTAGAAAACAGTCCCTGAAAAAAGCTACATGAATTTTCTAAAAACAAGAGTGCAAAGAACTTTGAAAAGAGACCCTGGACCATCTTAGCATCCTACAGAACTTTACTCAGTGATGTGGCGGGTTTCTTCTTCTTTTCCATACAAATGTGACTTGCCACGATTTTGCAGTTGGTTCCTTTCAGATAAGAGTGCTCCTTAGAGTTTTCTTTCTTACAGTCACATTTTTTTTTTTATAAAAACGATGTTTATTTCAATGCTCTGGAAAAAAAAAATTGGTAACTCGGCCAAACTCATCATCCGTTTGTGTTTGCAAGAAATGGAGTGAGACTATTATAAAGTGTGGAGGGGGAATTATTTGCCAGCAATAGCATGAATATGTTTAGTCAGTTTTTGATTGATGGCTATGTCCCGCCTGGTAAATAGGAAATGAGGGAAATGCACGTAGCGGGACCCTGACGTGCACTGCAATGTCTGTCTACATAATGCAGGCTAATCATGGGTATGCAAGGGAAATAGCTGTTGTCACTCCATCCTAATAAAGATGCTAAATCAAAGGTGGTTTAGTATGTTGGTGATGATGATGAAAGGGAAATTGTCCCCTGAATATAAGGAAAGCGATTAGTTATACAATAAAGGTGAAACTGTGCCCAATAAACTATCTGACAGAAGATCACTAAAAACTTCAGCATTAACAGGAGAGAAAAACTGTCTAAGTAAATCATCAGAACGTAAACAGGCCTTCACGTCGTGGTCCTCTAGGCTGCAGGCTTTCAACTTCTCTGTTAAACATTTAACTCAGTCGGAAGAATGAACTGGGCGACAGGAGCTGTCTTTGACCTGACTTCTGCCTGGAGGTGTTATCTCAGAAATGTTCAGAACCAACCATGTGGGAGCCTGGCCGGCTCTGTGGGTCATACCTGATAATGGTCATCAAAGGGGCAGTCCTGAAATACCAGGACCATGGGACAATCCCCACCTGCCAGCTTAGTACACTGTGGTGCCTTTGTACTGCAAAGTTCACACAGCAGGTAATGGGGGGACATGCACTGACGATTGTTCTCTCTGCCCAAGGCAGGATTTCTGAATTCGGAACTCAGAAGGTCTGAAATAAAAATGCCACATACCTACTAATTTGCAGCAGTAACTTAAAGGAGAGAAAAATCCAGAAGCAAAAGCAAGCTGCCTGTATGACTTTAAACTGTTATTCTCACAACTATTTTAAATACGTTCTGTAGACAATGCTAAAGCAATAATTCTGAATTTTCAAATCTAAATTCAGAATGGTTTATAATTTCCTGATTTTCAGAATTTCAAATATGAAGTTTGATTTTCATACTGTGCTAAAATAATGAATCTAAAATGTATTTAAATCTTATGATGTTGTTAGTATATGTGTTCATTTGATTATTGTGCACTTGGTGTGCAAGTGATTTCCTCAGAATTGAAGCGTTCCATCTTGGAGGGAGGATCTTTAAATAAAACTTAATAGGCTAAGAATGTAAACAACTCACAAATCCTAGAAGTTCACCAAATTTACAAGATTCACAAAGCCCTTCCCCCCAAGGTTGTATAAGTACTTAAGAAGTACTGAGGAGTGTTGTGGTAACGCCCGCGTTACCGCTAACCATTCACCATGTCCGAGCGAGGGGCTGTGGATTAAAAAAATAGAGACAAGAAATAGGGAGTCATTTGCCACAGCAGAAACCAAATGCCAAATGCCGTTTATTGAAGGAGGGAGGAATCTTAAATACAGGCTTACAGCACAATGGAGGATCCCCGGAGGGCAGAAGTTCGTTATCTAATGTTCTATATTCTTGCATCTAAGCTGTTTACACCAAATGCAGGATACATGAACAAAGACCTTCCGATGAAGAACCTCTGGTGATTGGGAGATGAGAAGGAAGCCGGCAGGGAATCAACATAGGGAGGACATCTGGTCAAGGTCGGCAAGCAAGGCGGCAGCCACTCACAGTGGGGGGCCAGGGCCCACAGAGGAGAGATTGATCTGTCATGCTGATTGCAAACTGGGGAAGGAAATGGAGGGATGCCCCTTTCATGAGTTATCACTGGGTAGATTTTAGGGTGACCAATACCATTGTAAGTAACTCCTCATTTGCAGTCCTGTAAGTAGCCCCAATAGCCTCACTGATTCACTAAGCTAGATTTTGGTGAACTCTTTACTTTGATCTGTTATTGATGCCCAACCTGGGTTGTTCACCTCTCACAAGCAAAAATTCACACATCTCTTTCTCTCATAGCAAGCCAAACATCTTGACAATGTCAGTCCTCTGTAAAAGTGTCACCTCCCTAGTGAACTATTTGTTATTGTTGTGTTTTGTGTGAGATTGGCCCCCATAGGCTCATATGTTTGAATGTTTGGTCTCCAGTTAGTGGAACTGTTTGGAAAGAATTAGAAGCTGTGGTTTTATTGAAGGAGATTTCAAAATCCTATACTAGGTCCAGTCTTACTTTCTCTGCCTCCTGTTTGTGGATCAGGATATAAACTCTCAGCTACATCTCCAACACCATGCTGCTGCCCACCTCCCCAGACCTAACCTGTATGCTTCTAGTTTGACCATATCTTTTTTTTTTAATCTTTCTTTTTTTTTTCCCCTTTCCTTTTTTGCAGTACTGGGAATTTGATTAGAATCTTGCATGTGCTAAGCAAGTGCTCTTCCCTCAACTTCATCCCCAGCCCTATTTTTATTTGTTACATGGGGACAGGGTCTCACTAAGTTGTCTGGTCTGGCCTTGAACTTGCTCAGATGCCTAAACAGGTCTTGAACTTTTAGATCTCAGCACTTCAGTCTTCCATGTACCTGGGATTACCAGCCTGTGACATCAAATTCATCTCTACCATACTTATCATACCTTGTATGTGAGCACCCTTCTATTGCTTTAAATACCATATTTGCACATCCTTCTAATACATGGCCTGGGTATCTTTTGGTCAAAGCACTTATCAGATCTGTCATTTTACAGATAGTCATCAATCATCTGATTATATTTCTCCCAGTGCTATTACATTATAAACTCTATTTTGGCAAAGAGAGGTTGTGATTTTCCTCAGCAATGTGTCCTGGGAACCAGGACCCAGAATGTCTTTAGCAGGACTACAACTATCATTCTCATTGAACAGACCTTTTTGCATTATTTTCTCTGTTGGTGGAGGTGAGGCATGTACCATAGCGTGCATATGAAGGTCGGATGACAGCTTGAAGGAGTCTGTTCTTTTCTTTCATTGTGTCAGCCCTGAGAATTAATTCCAGTCATGAGACTGAGCAGCAAGTGCCTAGACCTTGTGAGCCACCTCGCCAGCCCTTGATAGACTTTGTAAACATTAAATCAAACTATTTGAATATAGTATCCATGATAGATGTTAGATGTGAGCACAGTATTTTCATTCTACTTTCATATGACTAGGACACTACATCCTCATTGCCTGTGCCTGGCAGGCTGGTGGGCTACTCCACTGCCTAAGCCATCCATCCTGCTTGCCACAGAAGAGTGGGACCCACAAGCTCTGTTTCTATGCATCCCTGAAGCTCCTACCACTCACAACCTTCAACGAGCTCTCCCGTATCCCCAGCCTTCGCCTTTCCTTAGCACAAGTAACCCACCTTCAGCCATTTCCCTATGTCCTAGCAGGTCCCTTCTGCTGCTGCCCAGAGGAAGTTTAATGTGTTCTACATGCATTCTCATTCTCTTGTGCTTGACTGTGCTCCTTTTCATGTAACAGAGCAGTCATTGTATTCAGAAACACTGCATCTACCCTTACAGATGCCCAAGAGTTAGAAGCCATGTCTATGAGCAATCCTTAAATAAGAACACATAAAATACGTCATTCCTATGAATGCCATTCACACAATCACATCAACTCAACTGTTTCCAGGCACCAGACCTCGTGCTTCCGCTTAGCCACCTCATAATGCCATTAATGTAGTTTTCCCTCCAATACTACCCCATATGCAGAAGTTGCAGGGTGACATTACTGATTTTCAGGCTTTAAAGAAAATCTAATAGCTTTTTCCTTCTGGCTAACCTTAATTCCAAATAACGTTAAAGATTTAAAACTCCAAATAAATGCTCAGATTCACTCTGTGTTCTCTGTTTGATCACATGGGATCCAGATATTGCCTTGAAAAATAAAGTAGGTAACCCTGTAAGTATAGCACAGGTGGGGAGACAGCCTGTGGCCAGTGAGCACAGCCTCTGGTTACTCTGGGATGCTTTGCCGAGCCAGATGGAGTGGGCCTCTTTGTTTGTCCCCATAGGCCGGTGTATGGAGTTACTAGAGAAGAATTAATTACTGTGTTTGTATGAGATTTTTTTCATTGTTGCATATTTAGAACAATTGTTTCCATGGCTTTCATACGACTAGGACACTACATCCTCACCGGTGGAACTAAGGCCATTTATCAATGGAACAAAAGTGCTTTGCCCCATAGGTGCCTGTGCCTGGCAGGCTCGTGGGCTACTCCACTGCCTAAGCCATCCATCCTGCTTGCCACAGAAGAGTGGGGCCCACAAGCTCTGTTTCTATACATCCCTGAAGCTCCTACCACTCACAACCTTCAACGAGCTCTCCTGTATCCCCAGCCTTCGCCTTTCCTTAGCACAAGTAACCTACCTTCAGCCATTTCCCTATGTCCTAGCAGGTCCCTTGTTCTTGCCACACTCTGCTGCCTGGAGGAAGCATATTTGAGTTACTCAGTCAGGGCTGTGTCTAATACCTATTATAAATACTATCTTAAATAAATGCAACATGTTAAAACTTCAAACATTAAAATGGATGCACTAAAAATTTCATGAACTTAAAAGCGGTCTAGTCTGTCTAGGTTAGATGAGCCTCCTGTTAGTCAGGCCCTGGTCCATATGACAGAGAGCCAAGGGTACAGGATGCATTCAAGCCACAAGCCCTGAGGCTCTGCTCTGCCTTTCATGGATTCAAGGACTCACCAGGAAAAAAAAATGTGTTTTAAAGGATATTGCAATAACAAGAGCTTTAAAAACTAAGAGGAGTCTTCATCTATAGTTATGACAAGGAGACCAGCCCCTGGGCAAACTACCACCTTGTAGCCAATGAGGCAAGGGTGAGATTCAACAATCAAAACCCACCAAGTGTTCAAGGAAAATTAGACTTCCAAAATGTGGTAGCTCAGGATAGAAGGATAATGATGGAGCATGAGCAGGCTAATCACTAAAACCCCAAGTCTGCTTCTAGCTTTAAGATGTAAGCTAAGGTTTGGGTGTTTGAGATATCTAACACATGAATGTTAGAAACTAGCACTCAGCTATAGAGATATGTAGTTCAGTATTTCTTTATGTGGGTGAACCCATAGTCTTGCTCCAAGATCCTGGAGGTAGATCTTTTAAGAGACAATTAGATCATGAGGGATGAGACCTTTGTGGATGATACCAATAACCTGGCAAAAGAGGCCCTAGGGAGTGCATTTGTGCCTTCATGTAAGAGCTCAGGACAAAGGAACTAACTATTCATGACACAGAGTTGGTGCAGCCATTTTCCTCTAAGGTTGAAGCCTTCCTTCTTGAAGGAGCCCTCTGTCTTCCTATGTCTATGTTAAAACACAGAATATAAAAGAAAAGGAAAAAAAGAGGATATTTTAGGACAGGATGTTTATAAGAAAGTGAAACAACTGGACATTCTAAGGGGAGGTGAAACACTCCATGGTGTGTAGTAAAAGAAGTAGAAACCACCCCGACTGCCTAGAAGCGGCTCAGACCAACTGAACTACCTGGAAAGGACACTCTCCAGCCTATTGAGCTTCCTGCAGGCTGTGCAGTGTGCTCCAGGTTTCCAGCTTTTGTGAGCTGTCATCACTGCTGGGGTGGGCTTTGGTGATATAGCTGCCTTTGAGTCATATCTGCTCCTGTAAGTAACCCCTAACCCATATTGTTGTATGTAACCCCAATAAAACTCATTGAGTTACCAAGTTGGACTTTGCTTCAATCATTAATTTGATCTGTTGTAAGCTCCATTTCTTGGATGCATAGATGTGTGTGTTGCATTTCCCCAGAAAAAGTTTGTCACACCACAAAATTTAAAGCCTTAACATAGAATCTGCTGACATCACATCCCTGGACTTCTGAACCTCCAGAACTATAAGCAGTAACATTCTGTTGTTTATAAATTACTCAGACTAAGGTAATTTGTTTTAGCAGTGCAAATGGACCAGAACATTTACCAAATCTATTAGACCAAGTCCTGACAGAGTCCAAGTGATGGATATTTCA
Source organism: Peromyscus aztecus (assembly GCA_902168405.1). Taxonomy (NCBI): domain Eukaryota; kingdom Metazoa; phylum Chordata; class Mammalia; order Rodentia; family Cricetidae; genus Peromyscus; species Peromyscus aztecus. The sequence continues at coordinate 66,343 of CABHPQ010001985.1, forward strand.
CTATCAACCTACTTTTCTGCAGACTGTGCTCAATTTTCTACAAGGTAGCCTTTTTTACTCTTCCTGGTACCTGACCACACATCACCTTAGTCTCTTATACCCTCCAGCTCAAGACTATGTGGGGGTAAAATCTAGATATCCAAGGTCAGGGATCTGCAAATGTCAGTTCTTTCTCAATTATGTTATGTTTATTATCTAATTAACCACAGAGAAACTGCATGCACATGTTTCCATAATCCCTCAGTGAGGCTAGTAGTATGTTTTGGGCTTCAGAATTAGAGAGAAAATTAGGAAAACCAGCCTCAGCTTCCCTATCTGAAGGAGGAGATGGGAGAGGTCCCTGTAGTTAATTGAACTTCTATGTGAAAAGCAGTCAGCCAAAGAGCAGGGTCAAGAGCAATCAACAGGTGGTCCAGGCTATTGTTTCCATGACTAACATTTCCATGTTATCAACATTGATGATCATTATCCACCTGTAAAAATATGTCAGGGGGCTGCAGAGATGGCTCAGCAGTTAAGAGTACTTACTGCTCTTGCAGAGGACCTGAGTGAGATTCCCAGCGCACACACACGGTAGTGCATAACCATCCATAACCCCAGTTCCAAGGGGGCTGGTACTTCTTCTGGCCTCTGTGGATACTACACACATGGTACAAACACATAAACTCAGGCACACACATAAAATAAAATAGTTTGTTTTTTCAAAACTATGCTGGTGTGGTGGAGAAAGAGAAGAAAATGAATGAGGAGATGGGGAAAGGGGGAAGCTGAGAACAAAAGGGGACAGAGCAAGGCAGAGAAATCCACCAAAGAAGGAGGAAACTGGTTAGTTTTTGTTTGCTTGTTTGTTTAAGAGGGGAGGCATTGGTGCAAAGGATAGCTCATTGTTATATTAATTTTTTTTCCATTCTAGCCTAAGCCACAAGTATCAGAATTTATTAGATAAGAAAAGTCACACACACACACACACACACACACACACACACACACACACACACGCTGTAATCCTGTGATTTGGGAGTGAAGACAAGGCAAAAATATCAAGGTTTAATCCTCATCTACACAGAGAGCTGGAGGTCAGTCTGGGGTACATGAAACACTGTCCAAAGGAAGGAGGAGTAAGAGGAGAAAAGATATGAGAACTGGTATGGTGGCTGTGATCCCAGCAGAGACAGGAGGATTGCTGCGTAGTTGGTCTAGGCTAGCCTGGCCTCTAGAGTGAGACTCTCCCTCAAAAACAATTAAAAGGGAGCATATTCATTTTAAATAGGCAGACTCTGGCTTTGGGGTAGGGGTGTTTGTTTGTTTGTTGAAACAGGGTCGGTATGTAGCCTTGGCTTGCCTGGAGATTGCTGTGTAGATAAGACTGGGCCTGAATTTACAGTGAGCTGCTTGCCACTGCCTCCTGATTGCTGGGATCAAAGACATGTCCCACCACATCCTGCACTTAGAAAGCAGATTCTCCAGTGCCCTCTGACCCGGAGCCTGCCCTAGTTTGCTCTCTGTTACTGTGATAAACTCCATGACGAAAGCAACTTGGAGAGGAAAGGATCTATTTCAGCTTATACTTCCAGGTCACAGTGACAGGGCTAAGGGAAGTCAGCAGGAGCTCAAGCAGAAACTGGAGCAGAAACCATGAAGGAATGCTGCTTATTGGCTTCCTCACTCACTCACATGCATTAGCTTTTATACCTGCCCAGAGATAGTGCCTCCTACTTTGGGGCTGTGCTTTTCCACATCACTCATCAGTCAAGACAATTCCTCATAGATACATCCACAAGCCAGTGTAATGAAGACAATTCCCAGATGACTCTAAGTCATGCCAAGTTAACAATGAAACTAACCAGTACAGAGCTGAAATGATTGGGTATTGAAAGTAGAGGCCTGCTGTGTTCATTATGCCCAGCAGTTTATTTTCAAGCATGGAAAAGTCTGAAATACATAACCAAATTATCTGGTGATTAATAGACTGTATAGGGTGTAATCAGAAATAAAAATGTCTCTGAACATGTCCCCACCTGAGTTCAAATTACAAATGTTTCCCATTTCCTGAACCAATTGTCTCCCACAGTTTGTCCAGATAGCTGTTTGAAACCCAAGGTTCTGGACAGGCTAGCTTTCTTTCTTTCTTTCTTTCTTTCTTTCTTTCTTTCTTTCTTTCTTTCTTTCTTTCTTTCTTTCTTTCTTTCTTTCTTTCTTTCTT
>CABHPQ010001985.1:68645-84951 GCA_902168405.1 Peromyscus aztecus
ATTATTTAAACTGCTTGGCCATTAGCTCAGGCCTATCATTGTCTAGCTCTTATTCTTATATTTAGCCCATTTCTATTAATCTATATTTTGCCACGTGGCATGGCTTACTGGTACCTTACATCTTGCTTGTCCTGGTGGCGGCTCCAGGCAGTCTCTCCTCCACTTTCCTGTTCCCTCTATTCCTCTCTCTGTTAGTCCCGCCTATACTTCCTGTCTGGCTACTGGCCAATCAGTGCTTTATTAACATATTTGCTCAGACCCAACCAAGTTAACACACAGACTCTTATATTATTTAAACTGCTTGGCCATTAGCTCACGCCTATCATTGTCTAGCTCTTATTCTTATATTTAGCCCATTTCTATTAATCTATACTTTGCCACGTGGCTCATGGCTTACTGGTACCTTACATCTTGCTTGTTCTGGTGGCGGCTCCAGGCAGTCTCTTGCTCCACCTTCCTGTTCCCTCAATTCTCCTTTCTGTTAGTCCCGCCTATACTTCCTCTCTGGCTACTGGCCAATCAGTGCTTTATTAACATATTTGTCATACAGAACATCCCATAGCACTTTCTTTCTTTCTTTCTTTCTTTCTTTCTTTCTTTCTTTCTTTCTTTCTTTCTTTCTTTCTTTCCTTCTTTCCTTCCCTTCCTTCCTTTTCCTTTTGCTTTAAAAAAAACCTTGATATAAAAGACACTATAGAGAAACAAAACAGAGAACTCATTAGCTAAAGAACATTAAAACCATCAAAGCCTCTTGGTAATGCCTCTTGGTGTGCAGTCTAGTCTTGGGACATGCTTTCTTAGCCATATGCTTCAGGAGTCCTCCCTGCCTCACTGGTGTCCTGGGAATAGTTCATAGGAAAAGGCACAGGCTGGCTTTACCTGGTGGCACTCACTGGCCTGTGGAATGCAGAGAGCTGCTGGCCGAGTCACTGTGATCCTGAGCTCAATTTAGGGACATGTTCTAGTCTAGACTAAAGTCTAGTGTATCAAATTCAAAGAACTAGAGTAGCAGGGAAAATGTGTATCTTAGACAACACAAGGGATACTCGGCCTCCTAAGATGCTTCCTTAAGATGTTGAAGGCAAATCTTTACAGGATAATGTATGTGGTGGTATTGTGTTCCCTGAAATATTGTGCACCTTAATAAACTTATCTGGGGTCAGAGACAGAACAGCCACAATATTAAACATAGAGGATAGGCAGTGGTAGCACACGCCTTTAATCCCAGTACTTGGGAGGCAGAGCTAGGCAGAAATACATGTGTTCAAGGATACAGCCAAGCATGGTGACTCACGCCTTTAATCCCAGAAAGCGAGCCCTTAATCCCAGGGAGTGATGGTAGAAGGCAGAAAGATATATAAGGCGTGAGGACCAGGAACAAGAAGCATTTGGCTGGTTAAGCATTTGGCCTGGTTAAGCATTTGGCTGGTTAAGCGTTCAGGCTTCTAGCAGCAGTTCAATTGAGATTCATTCTGGATGAGGAATCAGAGACTTCCAGTCTGAGGAAACAGGACCAGCTGAGGAATTGGCAAGGTGAGGTAGCTGTGGCTTGTTCTGCATCTGATCTACCAGCATTCACCCCAATAACTGGCCTCAGGTTTGATTTTATTAATAAGAACTTCTAAGATTCACGCTACAATGTAGTAAGCAGAGAGGATCCTAGTGGCTGTCCCAGCTGCAGGGGTCATCAGAGAAAGCATCCTTGCATCTCTGCCACACATGCAACAGCAGCCCTCTGCCCCAGGAAGTCATGGGACCACGAAGAAAAATGCAATGGATATGCAGAAAAGGGAGAAGGAGGATCTGCTATAGAGGAGCCAAGAGCATCTGTGTATGCAAAGGCATACTTGTAGCTGAAGTAAACCTTGTAAATTGAGTTAAAAGAAAAAAACATTACTTTGCAGGTTCATTGTTTAAAAGATCCCTAAAACATGGTAAAATATATCAAGTCAGCATAAATTACTTTTCAAATTCTCAACTCCTAAAAGAATATTTCTCATTTTATCTGGCCTTAATATCAGTTCTATGCAATATGATCTTCTATACACACACGCATGCATGCACACAGTTTTGAAATACAGTTTTCACTTTAAATATTCATGTTTTGAAAGGGTAAGGTAAACTTAGACATCACATAAAAACATCGATTAGTTTATTTTTCCCAAAGCATCCATTCTGTCTTTATCAAACCAAAAGAGAGCATCCTTTACCCTAGAGCAATATCAATAATTCTCTATGGGGAAAACTCCAGAATCCACTGTATTACTGAATCCATCAAAGCAGAGTAGCCTCAGATCTCCTGTTGCTCTTTCCTGGCTCATACTTTCCCTTTAACTTGGTAATTATCTTCTTTGGCACAATAAAGTTAAAAGACTGTCAACTCTATTGAGTTATTCCTTTCTGGGTTTTGCCTTCAATAACATGCTTAGGACATTTTTGCTCACTCCAACCACATGCCACCAACACTACTAATGGTGTCTAGGCCTGTGCTTTCTTTATTTCATGGTGCATTCCACAAAGGCCCCCTTGGAGACAGCACTACAATGCAGTTTGAATCTGGAAATACATCTGCTTGGTGGTCTATCGCTCAGACCACATCTCCTTGTTGCTTTAGCAGGTCTTGAAAAGGTCAATGTGCCATGGCAAATAAACAGCCATGCTGTCAATCAGCAGATATTTATGGAACAGCAGCTGTCTAGAAAATACTGACGCAGAGGCCAGGAGTCTAGGGAACATGTAACTGACCCAGTCCCTGCTCTGTGGAAGCAAACACACAAAGGTGAAACAAAGATGCATGAAATAGCTGGAGACAAAGCTTAGTGAGGAATGTATGCTTAGAAAGACACATGGAATGTTTTAAATGCACCTGTTGTTACCTGAATTGTGTTTCTCCAAAATAAGATCTCTGTAGGCCCTCATCCTTGGTGCCTGAGATGGTATCCTCTAGGGATAGAGTCTTTGGAAATGTCATCAAGGTCAAGGTCACACTAAAGTAAAACAAGTCCTCTAGCTAATAAGTGATGTCTTTATAAGAGAAAAGAGCACACTCAGAAAGCAGAGGAAGAAGGATGAAAAGATCAGAGTCCTTATCAGCTACATAGCCTGGGCTATTAGAGATACAGGGGTAAGTGTGGGAAGCTACATATCTCAGTGGATAAAGGCACTTGCCACCAAGCCAGTCCACCAGAGTTTAATTTCTGGGTCCCACCAAGTGGAAGGAGAGAGTTGACTCCTGCAAGTTGTCCTCTCATCTCCACACTTGAACCCTGGCACACCCATGCCCCCACACAACACATAATAAGCTGCCGTGGAATAATCCTTCTGTACACTGTGTGAATATATGTTGCGATGATTGGTTAAATAAACAAAGTGACTGGCCAATAACTGAACAAGATAAAGTTAGGCAGGTAAGTCAAACTAAGAATGATAGGGTGAGGAACAGCGGAGCCAGGAGAATTTCAGTCAGATAAAGAACTAGTTGGACACACAAAATGGGATAGAGGTAAAAACCATAAGCTTTGGGGCAACACATAGATTAATGGAAATGGGTTAAGTTGTAAGAGCTAGTTAGTAATAAGCCTGTGCTATTGGACAAGCATTTATAACTAATATAAGCCTCTGTGTGTTTATTTGAGAACAGCGCTGCAGGACAGAAACTTCTGTCTACAAATGACACCCAATGTGGGGCAACCACATCCACATAAAACCTTAGAGAGCTTGAGAAATGATTCTAAACACACAAAAAGGGAGTCAAATGTGGCTTCTTGGTTATCACCTTTTCTCCAGTAGGTACTGTTTGTTGGCAGTGAGCAGAAGTGCAGCTCCTTTAAGAGATGGCTTCCTGGCTCAGTCTTAGCAGCAAAAACCATGCAGCTCTTTTCAGAGGCCCTGCTACCTGCAAGACAAATTGCTAAATGGTCTTATTAATATAAAACCTGGAGCCAGATATTGGGCTAAAAACTGAGAGTTCAGGGAAACAGGAAGAAGTCAGCCATGTTCTTACTGCTAGAAATCCTCAGTCAAAGAGAGACCTACTTCCTGTATACCTGTATACTTCCTATATACCTTTCTGTCCCTGCCCTCTTACTTTCTCTCTCTGCCCAGCTACACCACTTTCCTCTTTCTGCTCAGCTCTATCACTTCCTGTCTGTCTGTATAGACCTTCAGACCTCTATGGTTAACTACTGCTGGGATTAAAGGCATGTGCCACCATGCCTGGCTCTGCTCCCTGTGTGGCCTTGAACTTACAGAGATCCAGATTAATCTCTGCCTCCCAAATGCCAAATGCTAGGATTAAGGGCATGTGCTACCACTGCCTGACCTCTATGGTTGATATAGTGACTGGCTTTTTCCTCTGATCGTCAGATAAGCTTTATTGAGGTGCACAAATAAAATATCATCATATCTACCAAACAGTTAAATGGGGTTTATGAGCAGTGGGCAGCATGTTACTCAGTGGCAGCATGGACCCAGAAACGTCCCAGAGTTGGGGTGGTAAATATGGCTTCCAGAGCTGGTGGTAACGGTACCTCTACCATGAGAATAGGCTCTCAGGGAACCAAGGGGGAGAAGCCAGCTGCCAGCACACCATGATCTAAGTTAAGCAGTTTTAAGCCTTGCTCGTGAAGAAAAGGTTATAGATGCCCAGTAAAGGACATATTGAGATGAGAAAAAAACAAAACAAAACAAAAAAAAACCTCTAAATGGGTTACAGTGTGTTTAAAAATATACATAGGTTTGGGAGAGAACAGAGAAGGTATAGACAGTCATATATATAGTCATATTTATATATGTATAAAGTCCTTAAAAGGAGTGTAAAATGATATAAAAAAATAAGTCATGTAAAGCTGGGAAATACACAAAGAATCTGAATCCTCTATATCACTGTGTTGTCTTTGAAATTTTTGGCTAAAAGATACTAGATGATAAAAACTGCTAGATTCAACCAATCTATATATTTTAAAAATATCTTAACTTCAAAATTTAAGTCAAAAGATGTTTCTCTGGGGAAGAGGTTATGCTTTTTTTCCACAGGAAATAAGAAGCTATGGATTCATTCCAGGTTAAGGAAAATCAGGTTTGATCAAAGGAGACCCCCTATAATATCTGACTACAAATGTAAAGAAATAAACCTAAAAGAACTACAAGACACATGATGTATATTTTACTTGTTCAAATGTATAACAAAAAATCATCTTTGGCTGACTTGTCTGTACTTCTATGCTTCTATTAATGCAGATACTTATGTTACCTTTAAAAGTTTATGTATTTTCAGAACAAGGGGACCAGACACCAATGAAGACAGATGGTTCAGATGATCCAACATCCAAAATAGCTTCAAGGCTGCTGACTGAGATGACCCAGCATCACAAAATATTCTAGACAAGACCTAGCAATTATCCAGATTTTCTCAAGTTTCCCTAAAAGATGTCAGTGCCCTACAAACAACAGGAATCAGTCTAGAGGACTATTTCCACATTCCCAAAAGATGGCTTATGGATATTTATTATCATTTAAGGGGGGTTGGTTACAAGTTGTTGTTGATAATAGTCAGGAAAAAACTGAACAAAGGAGATTAGATTAAGGAAACTCGTTCTAAAATGAAAAGGGGAATATAGAAATGATAGGATAAAAGGGTAAATTATTGAATCTACTTCAATCCACAAAAACAACTATTAATCTTAAATATTTTACATTGGTATGAATTTTGCTTTATTGATACAAATTTAAAGTTAATTGTGTTATACTATATGTATATTTCTACTCTTATTTAAGATATTATATTTATGCAGCTCATTTAAAAATGTAATGTATAATTAAAAGTACAGATTAATAGTCATCTGTAATAGTCAAACTGATAGTCATATTAGGTATGTTTTCAAGATCATACACAGATATACTTAGATAGATGGCCTTCAAACACTTCAAAGACCTACAGAATATGGCATTTAACATGTTTAATAACCTAAGGTTTTTCATGCCAGTGAGACACATACATCTGCTCCTGGCAGCACCAATCTACTTCTGAGAAGATGATGGGCATTGAAGAAATGCCAATGGAGTTTGTTTTCTTTATGACAAAAGCTAGTCATGGGCAAAGTCATTGCTTGAGTCTTAGATGGTCTTTTAATAAAAAACCTGGTACCACATATTAGGGCAAAAGCTGAAAGATCAGAGAAGCAGAACAAGCCACAGCAACCACCTATTACCTCACCAACTCCATGAATCCTCTGACTAAAATCCTCTGAGTCTTCACCTGAAAGGGTGTCAGATGAATTGCTTTAGTTCTTGTTTCCTCATGCCTTATATACCTCTCTATGCCTTGCCATCACTTCCTGGGATTAAAGGTGCGTGTGCTTCCCATTACTAGAATTAAAGGTGTGTGCCACCACTGCCTGGCTCTGTTTCCAGTGTGACCTTGAACTCACAGGATTAAGGGTGTGTGTCACCACTGTCTGGCCTCTATGTCAAATCTAGTGGCTGGCTCTGTCCTCTGATACTCAGACAAGTTTATTAGGGTACACAATATATCAACACACAAAGAAACTGCCCTTGCCTCAATTACTGACAATATACTGTCCAAACTAGACCAGCAGGACACAAGAAAGGCAACTGCCAAACTTTGTCAAGACAAGGTAGGACAGTCCTTCAGAATTCCCTGCTTCACAGAAAAGTCTGTCAGATATGTTAGGCCTATAGGCCAAAGATGGATGTCCCAATGTTACAGAGGAAATTTGGGTAATTGTACAGGCGTGCTGATATACCTGTTATTAGGTAACATCCCATCCTTCTGGAGTCTTTGATGGAGCTAAAGACTAAACAGTTAAACTTGCAGTTTTCCTTAGTTATGATAGAAAGCAAATCAGCTAAAAAAACTTTAGACTCACTAAGGTAAGATAGATAATGGAGTATTTTCCTAATTTTGCCAAATATGAATAGATTGGATATTGTAACTGTAATTCTTACTTAATAACTGTTTTTATTGTATATAATTTTACTATGTTACTGCCAAAACCATCCTTTTTAATTAGACAAAATGGGGGAAATGCTGTGGAATAATCCTTCTGTACACTGTGTGAATATATGTCACTGTGATTGGTTAAACAAAGTGACTGGCCAATAGCTGAACAGGATAAAGTTAGGCAGGAAAGCCAAACTGAGAATGATGGGATGAGGAAGGGCAGAGTCAGGGGAGTTGCCAGCCAGATGGAGAATGAGTTGGACACACAAAATGAGACAGAGATAAAAGTCACAAGCCTCAGAGCAGCATATAGATTGATAGAAATGGGTTAAGTTATAAGAGATAGTTAGTAACAAGCCTAAGCTATTGGCCAAGCATTTATAATTAATATATGCCTCAGTGTGTTTTTTTGAGAGCTGCTGCAGGACAGAAACTTCTGCCTACAATAAGTAAATAAGATTCCTTAAAGATTTCAAAAAGATAGACATGGAGTGAAGGTTGCAGAAGAGACATGGGGAAGAAGGGTCTGTGAAGGTTGTACCAGAGATTAAGGTCATGCTACTTCCAACCAAGGAATTCCAGGAGCCAGAAGAATCCAGAAGGGACAAAGAAAGATGCCCCCTAGAGCCTCCAGAAGGAGTAGCCCCTGGTGATACTCTGACTTGGGGTTTCTTGCCTCCTAAACTTTGAAATAATACATTTCTGTTGCTCTGAGCCACTCAGGGCATACGACTTTGTACTGGCAGCAACTAATTCAGAATGCTTTGATTCTACTCAATGGTTTACCAGGTAGTTTACATTGTTTTATGGATGTACCTTAGTTCTCTGAAGTTGAGGCACCCTGACAGTTTGGAGGACTTCTTTATGAAGATGGGTGAGTACAATCATCTTCCATTATGCCTGTTAACAAGTGTCTCTCTAACATAACAAGCTATTGTTCACCACAAGTAGACATTGGATTTGGGGTTGTTGATTGGATGGATCCAAAGTTTGTCTCTCCTTGGCTGTCACATCAGGCAGAGGAAAGCCTGGGATGTTGGAAGCTGAATGACAGGAAAAGGCCTCATTTCCTTGCCTTCTACTGTCATCCTTTCCCTGAGATGGTAAGCTGCTAACACACTAACTACTGACTGGCTGGGGAGTATGGGAGGAAGAGCAGCCAAGAAACAAAGGAATTTAAAGTGCCAGAGATTCCCAGAGATGACAATGAGTGTTCTGAAATTAGTTACCAGCTACACTAACAATGAGTAAGGAGATTCGTTCTCTAAAGAGATTCACCATTTTCCTAGACAGCAAATTATGTCATGGCTCCCAATAAACAAATGATCTCCGAGAGGATTTTGCTTGTTGGGTTCTGCAGCCTAATAAGGCAGCAAGGCCATGAGCACACCCAGAGTTCCAACATACCTCCGGGGAGAATGTCTCTGACATGCAGTGCTAAATTGATTTTCCAATTCTGGCAGTGCCAGCAGCTAATTTGTTTCTTTGGATTAATGATGCCATGTCTTTAAATGCCAGAATTAAACTGGATATTTGCTCTCATCTCTTGGAAGTCTCTACAGCTTATTATTCTGCTTCAGGGTGATATTAAAATATTGGCCAGCCCAGAGTCTTCTGTGTGGAATTCATAAGGGTGTGGGTTGAAAACGAAGAATGCAAAGGAGTTCTCAAAATCAACTACAATTGGAATAAGGGATTATTAAAGTTTTCACTGTGCTGTACCATACGTCCTCAGACAAGATGGGAGAAGTAGACGTTTTCAACTGTTGTTAATGATTAAGGGCTAAACACCTGCAAGAAGTTTTCAAAGCCTGTGTGTAAACTACACACTAGAATCGACATCAGGGATCACAAAAGCAAGTTTTAGTTTGGGTTATGTTTTAAATATTGCTCCATTGTTTCCCCTTAATCAATATAAATTGAAAACAGATTCATCTAGTTCACTTCAAGAACATAATGATGGATTTCAAAAGCCAATTCCTGGTCTCCCAGGCATTGAAAGAAAAATAAAGTATGAACAGTCTTCAGTCAATGAAGTGGAGGTTCCTTATAAAACTGTGATTCACTTTAAACAGAAAAAGCAGGTCAGCTTAGAAGCCTTTAGAGACTCTGTGTCACCAGACACAATGAGTATGGGAAGAAGATCTAGAAGATTCTCCATAGCTCTAAATTAAATAAATAAATAACAAGGAGTAATTGAGAATAAAGCCCGTAAGTATTGGTCAATGAACTCTCAGATTTAAATACAGTCTAATTACTGACTGAATGCTAGATGTGTGGGTTCTCTTATATCTGATATAAAAATAATAAAGTTTTGCACAAATTCCTACAGCATACATAGCAAAAAATATATCTCCAGGTGTTTGTTGTTACATTACAAATCACTCCAAAGAAAGAAACTTAAAAAATAATAATACTGTATGTTACTGATGAGTCTCCTTCTTAGAATTATCTGGAAAATTCTTGCTAAGTTTCTTCTCCATGACCATAGGCAGCTGTTGTGGAGGGCTGGAGTTGTTTGAAGGCCTTTTTCACTCACACAGGGACGACTTGAGCATGTAGGGACCGGAAAATGTGGGGGTTGGGTGGGCAGCACTTTCCATCCTTGTGTGATCACCTCCAATCATCTCTTCCCACAGTGACCTCAGAAGTAGCAGACTTTACAGATTCCAACCTCGGGATCCCTCCCAAAGTAGAGATCACAAGAGGAACCGTCGGAAGCATCTTGCCCCTTCTTGAACTGGTGTCTGAAGCCACAGAACAGCACTTCTATCAAACTGCTTTCATGCTGGTCCCAAAAGTTTACTAAAGTTCAAGAGAATGGCAGTCTCTGTTCTTGACAAGGGTGTGGCAAAGCCCAAGACAAGCATGAGGCAGCAGAAACACTACTGCAGCCGTGTCCAGATGCCATGCTCTCTGTCCCCAAAGCTGGCTGGAATGAAGACTCCGACGAGGTCAGGACGTCATTTCCAGTTTATGAGGGAGGAAATGAAGGCATCGACACCGTGTGAGTTTCCTTTTGGTGCCGCAATGAGCTGTTGCAAACTCAGTGGCTGCAAATGACAAAAACGTACGTCCTTGTAGTTCTGCATTTGGAAGCCGGGCATGGGTTTACAATCACCAGGGCTGTGCCTCTTTAAGTTAAAGAGGGAGAGTATAGACACTTGCTCATTGAAACTGCTTTCGGAATTCACTACCTTGCAGTTTCAGGAGTAAGGTCCCCTTTCAGTGTTCACTTTCCACTGAAAAGACCATACCCAAGTTCTAGAGGACAGCTTATTTTTTATTTAAATTGATTTTTTTCTTTCTTTAGAATTTTATGTATGAGTACTGTATCAGCCTTTCTCCGTCTTCATGACCAGCAACAAGACCAGCAACCCACTGTCCCATTTCATCTCCTCTAGCATTCTTCCTGTCACAGATCTCTGACCGTTGGAAGAAGAAAGTCTCTGCTTTGAAGGGTCCATGAGATGAGACTGATCCCACCTGGGTCATTTCCCTTTCTCTGTAAATATGTCCCATCCTTTGGGCATGTGGTGTGGTTTCATTTTTGCCAGTGTGATAAAGCACTGCCCAAAAGCAAGATAGGAGAAGAAGGGGTCTATTTGGCTTACAGTTCCCGGTCACTGTCCATCATTGAGGAAAGTCAAGGCAGGAGCTCAAGGAGGGAACTTGAAAGCAAGCCTGCTTGGTATTTTGCATGGTATTACCTCTAATTAAGGAACTCACTTCGCAGCCAAAAACTAAAAGAACAAAAATGGTGCAAGAGGAACCATGGAGGAGGATGCTTGGCTGTGTGGCAGGCAGGCTAATACTCAACTAGCTTTTTTATATAATTCAAGACCACTTAGGGATGGTGCTGCCACAGTGGGCTAGGCCCTCCTACATTAATGTCTTAGATGGGTTTCCATTACTGTGATGAATATTATGAGCAAAAGCAACTTGGGGAGGACAGAGTTTGTTTGACTTCCATGTTCCAAGTCACAATGAAGAAGCTCAAGACAGAACCTAGAGGCAGGGACCATGGCCACATTAGCTTGATTTCTTATACAACCCCAGGGCCACCTCCCCAGTGGTAACATCAGCCACAGTGGGCTAGACCCTTGCACATCAATCACTAATCAAGAAAATGCCTCACAGACTTGTATAAAAGCCAATCTTATGGAAGGCATTTTCTCAGTTGAGGTTCCCTCTTTCCAGATGACTTTAGCTTGTGTTAAAGACAAAACAAAAACCAAACAAAAATGAAAACCAAGTCAAAACTATAAAACAAACTGAACAACCTAACCAGCACAATCAATTAACAACCATCACAATGTCCCCAAGACGTATCTGTAGGCCAATCTGGTCCAGGCAATTCCTCAACTGAGATTCTCTTTCCAGATAATTCTAGGCGGTATCAACTTGACAGTTAAAGCTAGCCAGGACACTATGTAAGAGACACTCTGCTAGGGACCAGAACTTTCACATCTCTAGGAGTTGAATTCTGCCTACTAGAGGCAGAATGTGTTTGATTCAAGCAAGAACATGGCAACAAAATTAAAGCAATTGGCATTAAAATTTGATGATGCTGGGGACTCCATGAGGTGACTCCACATCCATGAAACACATCTCCTTAAACAAGCAACTTCCCTTCTCACTCATGGTTGGAGGCACACCGTGACCAAGTGCACGCCCTTAGGTCTGTGCGCCTTTCTCAGCAGAAAGGCCTCACTAAAATTTAATTAGCTTTATTTTATATTCAATTATAACAAAGGTTCCCTGGTTTCAAAGCCCCAGCTAACTCAGCAGTAACAAATTGGAAGTGACAAACACCAATCAACAGTGACAAATGACATCTGCAGTGAAGACAAAATTAAGGAGTGATAGCATGAAAACACAATGCCCACCACACACATGAATGCAAACAGCAGACGGACATTCGCGATGGGCGCAGACATTGCTACAAGAATGAATGGGATTATGCATCACTGAGAAATGATTAAGTTCTCTTCAGAATATTCTTTCTGGGTTTATAAAGATCCTGCAAAACTGTTTTATTAAAAAAAGAACATCATGGAACACTATTAAAAGAAATGACAAAGTGACATGTAGTGTTGTACAACCAATAGCCTGCCCTCTGAGGATGAAACTGACCCAGATACCACCCTCCATGCACTCTTGCCCCTTCCTGGGGAGGTCTGTAGACCAGAAAAGGAGAGTGGAAAGCCACCCGAGAGAAGTCCAGATGTGTGACACTAGCCTGATTTGTGACTGTTCTTAAGTGCCCACATGTTCCCTCCAGAAAACCCAGGAACCAGGTCAGACCTGGAGCTCCCTGGCATCCCCAAGTCATGTCAGCATTTTATTCATTTTGGCCTATCCCAGATGCAGTAAATTTCTCTTCCTGGTGACTGGTCAATTTATCACTAAGACAAATGGGCAAAATCTTTATCATCTGAAACGCAAACCAGCTATCAAGGGGATCGATGCTCCCAGGATGCCAGACAGCCATCACGTTGTATATTTTGTGTGGTTTACCAAAGTGCTATATGTTCAATATGAGTGTGTTTCAATAAACTATATAAGCTTTAATTAGAATGATATGGTCTCCCCCTCAACATGTCATTTTTCATAAAACAGATATCTTCAATTTTATTTCAAAGATGAACCAATAAGGGAATTCGATCAAAACGAGTAGAAATAGTGTTTTTCAATAATGCGCTTATAATTGGTTTTAATATGTTTCAACACACACCTTTTTGAAGTAGAGAAATTAAATCATTGTAGGAATTATAGATTTCAAAGAAAACCTCAGTAATTTTTTTATCAGGAAATCTATATTTTTAGAAAAAAATAAATCACATTAGGACTGTAAAGAATAGGTTTTATTTATGGGGAAAAATCATTAGCAAAATAAGAACTTCAGGATTTGGGAGTTTAGTGATGTTTATCAGTGAGAGTCGGGCAGGAATATAAACGCTAACTCCATGTAACTCAATAGAGGACAGCTAATATGGGCACCAGCCACAGTGGCGGTAAACAATGTGAACAGACAAATGAAGAACAGAGGCAAGCTGGGGATTAGCTCATGCTATACAGCACAGACTTCAAGAGATGCAGGAGGAGAACCTGAAGGCCAGATGGGAGCTAAGATCACAAAGGAGAGGCATCCCTACAGCAGAAGACCTCCCAGAAAGGAGAAGACAAGAGGCACATACACCTGGCTGGCGGTTTCCATTGTCTGTTGTTACCGGCAGCCCACTGGAGTCCACGTATAGTCATTTGAGCAGTCCAACTGCAGCAAACTAAGCAGATTACAGGAGAGCATAAAAGACTTCCAGAAATAACCCAATTCCCCATCACAATGCTTATGTGGGGTTAAAAACGATGCACTAGGAGTAAGTAGAGTGAGAGAGGCTTTTGTACCTAGCATAAAAGTATGTTCTAGTTAACAATCATATATAGATACCCCAAATCGTGCTGTGATGTACCTAAAACACGTAATTCGAAAGTAGGAGAGAAATGAACAAATATGATATTTTGTGGCTTCAGTCATATAGGCGCACAGCGTTAATAGAATACTTACTGTCATAATTACCGTGTGAATTTCCATAATAATAACTATTAATAATTATAAACGATACCAGTAAAATGTGTCTGTAAAAGTTAGTTACCTCCCCCAAACATTCTGCTCACTTTCACTGCTTTGTAGTCTTGGTGGCTGTGACCCTGCCCTTCCTGGAAGGTGGAGTTAGGGCATGGCTAACTTATTCAAGGGAACTTCATTTGTCTCACAGCCCTGGGTGGGGCATAGTCAGCACCCCAGGAATAAGCTAGTGAGTTCATGGTCTTGCCTTTGCTCTGGAACGTGTGAAGAGGAAGTTCCCTATTTCTGGGGGTGAATGGGCAGTTATGACACCCAATTCCTCCTGGGAGCTTTCCTGGGACCCTGGGAGAACTCAGCATGGGAACTGTCATGTCCTGAAGGTTAAAACAAATGTTACATAAGATGTTGTGGTTGGGAACACTGAGGATGATATACAAGGGTTTGCAGATGGAGCTAGAGACAGCCAGGGTAAGAGCAGTAAGAGCAGGGCAGGTCTTTGGGAAAACCTGCAAAGCTGGCCTTGGCAGGCTCCAGCCAACTCTATGGAGTCCTGCCCTGCGAAGCACCTGCAAGTCCTTCCACTGTCCTTCATCCCAGTAAATTCTCAGCTTTACACCTTTTTGCATTCCATCCTTTGTGTGCAACTGCAACAGACTGAATAGTGGGTAAGGACAGACTCTAAGAAACCCTCCACCTGCCCAGAAAGTAGAGCACCGGGACCGCTCAGGGGCGAGCACTGGGAAGAGAGAGAAGAAATGATACACCAAGTGCCCAAGACTTGGAAGTCCACACACTAGAGGTCAGCCTACTTGCTCTGCCCTGTCTGAAGGTACACTTGGCTTCCCTGGCCTGCCTGCTTGGAAAGGAATTGGGCTGTTTACTCCACCTGCATCCATGTGTCGCCTTGGTTGGGATTGGAGGGATTGAGAGAGGCAAGCTGTCCCCATCTATAACATGTGACAGAGGGGATAAAATGCAGTGGGATTATAGGAAAATACTTCAAAGCCCTGGTGAAATCATGCCCGAATTCTGTGGCTTTCATGTATTTCAGATATATGTCAATAAATCTAAATTATTTAAGCCAGTTAGAGCTTGATTTTCTTTTTCCTTTGGTTATTCTGTTTTGCTCAAAATTTTAAAATGCTGCACATAGTGCTATTCACTTTCCCCACACTTACCACATTAAATTCTGCCAAATTTGGGGGGAATGATTTTTCATAAATCTTCCTTTTGAATCCCTGGGGTTTGGGGGTTGTCTATCACATGAGAGTCTCACTAAGAATGCAGACAGGTGGGAGACCAAGAAGTCTCAGGTCTGCGCCAGACAGCAAAAGAAGGCTTCTTTATAAAAAGAATAATAATAGTAACATTCATATCTCCTTTAAAAAATGCCTCTGCCATGGTCTTACTGCTGCATGTTCATGACTTCAATCAGGAGTGTTGTAGAACCATAGACTGAGGGCGCTGTGTCGCAATACTGCTGGTTATTGGCTCGTGTGTGATGCAATGTGTGGAAATTCCCTCAGTGATGTCCAAAATCACACTTGACTGATAAACAATCTGTGCAGGACTGCAACCCCATGGTATATATACCTGTTACTGAGCTTCCCTGTGCAACATTTTAGAAGTTAATATAGATATATGTGATATTCATGTTCTGTTGCTGTGACAAAATACCCAAAGCCAGATGTTTATGAACAAAGAAAGTTAATTTATTTCACAGTATTTGAGGCTCAAACTCTAAGACTTGGGGTTTTACCTACTCAGCTTTTTGTGAAAGCCCAAGAACTAAGGCATGTCTCTAAATTAATGTTAGTCCTTGGTAAAGGCATGGACCCCAGGGGCCTAATTAATTGCCCCAAGACTACACGCCTTTAGGCTCCCACCATCTTCAGTACAGCCATACTTGGGACCAAACTTCCATCGAAGGAAGCTTTGGGGAGGGGAAAGGCATATTCAAACAATAACAGCACAGGAATTATCTTAGTTGGGGTTTCTTTTGTTGTGAAGAGACACCATGACCATGGCAACTCTTATAAAGGAAAACATTTAATTGAGGCTACCTTAAGAGTTCAGAGGTTTAGTCCATTATTATCATGGTGGGTGGCATGCAAGCAGACATGGTGCTGGAGAAGGAGCTGAGAGTTCTACATCTTGATTCATAAGCAACAGAAAGTGAACTGTGTCACTGGGTATAGCTTGAGCATAGGAGACCTAAAAGTCCTCCCACCCCCAGTGACACACTTCTAACAAAGCCATACCTACTCCAAGAAAGCCATATTTCCTAATAATGCCACTCCCATTGGGGGCCATTTTCTTTTAAGCCACCACAGTAATAATAATCAATCTATCAGTGGCATTCATGGGTCCTTCTAAATAAAGTCAAGCTAACAGGCATATGAGCAGAATCTGCACACCATTGACTTCTCTGCTTCGTATTTACTGGGAAATACATTTGAGAAAGCTACAAACAATTCACATTTGGCTGCAGCTGTGGTTCACATTCTGATCTAAGATGTCTTTCAGGTCTCTCTGTTTCTTCCATCTACTCTCTCGGTTTGCATTTTTCATTAAGCATCTCAGATTAGCTTTCATCCCTACACCTCCTGTCAATAGAACCCTAAGATGTTTTGACATTGATTATCACCCTCGATTTTAGTTTGATGCCATCTGTTAGGCGCTGGGGGACTTCAACGTGTCTTCTCATGCCTTCCTTCCTTTTCCCTGAGCTCATTTGAATTCCTGCATCTCCTGAC
>CABHPQ010001986.1:0-11970 GCA_902168405.1 Peromyscus aztecus
TAGGAGAAGGAGAAGGAGAAGGAGAAGGAGAAGGAGAAGGAGAAGGAGAAGGAGAAGGAGAAGGAGAAGGAGAAGGAGAAGGAGAAGGAGAAGAAGAAGAAGAAGAAGAAGAAGAAGAAGAAGAAGAAGAAGAAGAAGAAGAAGAAGACCCTGTCAACAAACAAACAATAGAATCATAACGTGTCATCATAATAAATACTGTAGGAGCTTTTAGAATTGCTTAGAAATTGTTGCAAGTATGTCTCAACAGTAAATATGAACAGACAGATATATTTCATTTTATTTTGAGGACTGGGGGTTGTAGCTCAGTTGGTAGCATGCAGGAAGCCCTGAGTTCAATCCCCAGCAATATATAAAAGCAGGCAAGGCGGAGCTAGAGAGAAACCCTATAAAGCCTGCCTCCAGCTCACTTCTTTGCGGCTTGCCTCGCAAGCAGGGCAGCCACCCTCCTGTGTCTTTCCCAATAAATCTCTTGTGTGAGGTTTGGGGTGTGGTGTGACTTTGTGGTATTCCTTGGCTCCAGATTGCCAGGATACCTTTCCCCCTCAGAGCTGTGACACTTACAGTATATGGAACAGCCTAAACATGTGTTCATGGAATCCAGCCCCCAACTCCCTATAAGACACACGGGAACAAATGCAGATCAAAAGTGAGCAAAGGCCTGAAAAGATGGCTCGGCAGAAAAGGTGGACAGAGAGAAGAGACAACAAAGGTCGTGTCCTCTGACCTCCGCTCACCCCCCCCAACACACCCGCACTAGCAAGTAAATAGGGAACTTTTCTTAACAAGTGAATGTTGGGCTGGTGTGACCATTCTGCAGGTAACAGTGTTCACAGCACAAGCCTGAGCCCCTGAGTTCCGTTCCTAGAACTCATGATTGAAGGTGAGAACAACCCTCAAAAGCTTTCCTATTGAAACCATGTGTGCTCTAGGGCACACATGCACCTGCACTTACATGCATCATCATCATCAATAAACATTTATTTATCTATTTATTTATTTAAGATGTATTTATTATCTATACAGTGTTCTGCCTGCATGTATGCCTTCATGCCAGAAGAGGGCACCAGATCTCATTACAGATGGTTGTGAGCCACCCTGTGGTTGCTGGGAATTGAACTCGGGGCCTCTGGAAGAGCAGCCAGTGCTCTTAGCCTCTGAGCCATCCATCTCTCCAGCCTCTATCAATCGTTTTGGTTTTTTGAGACAAAGTTTCTCTGTGTCGCTTTGCGCCTTTCCTGGAACTCGATTTGTAGACCAGGCTGGCCTCGAACTCACAAAGATCGGCCTGGCTCTGCCTCCCGAGTGCTGGGATTGAAGGTGTGTGCCACCACTGCCCGGCTATCAATCTTTTTTTAAAGTGAATATAGCTGGACATAGTGGCACACAACTGAAATCCTAGCATGTGGAAGATGTTACTTTGCCTGTCCTCCCTCCCTCCCTCTCTCCCTTCCTCCCTCCCTCCCTCCCTTCCTTCTTTTCTTTCTCCTTTTCTCCCTCTCTCCCTCCCTTGATGATAAATCCTAGCAAGCTTGAGGGCCTGAATTTGAGATTCCCTAGCACCACAAAAAACTAAAACAAACAGCCTATACGCAGTCACTACTTTTTCATAACTTGAGTTGAGTAAGAAATTATCACCAGCCGGGGATGACGGCACACGCCTTTAATCCCAGCACTGGGGAGGGAGAGGCAGGTGGATCTTTGTGAGTTCAAGGCCAGCCTGGGCTATGGAGTGAATTCCAGGACAGTCAGGGCTGTTACACAGAGAAATCCAGTTTCAAAAAAAAAAAGCAAAAAAGAAAAGAAAAGAAATTATCACCAGGCTGGTAAGACAGATGAGTAGGCAAAAGTACTTTTGGCCAAGCCTGACAACCTGAGTTTGACTCCCTGAGACCCATGTGGTGATAAGAGAGAAGTGACTCCTGCAAGCTGTTCCTCTGACCGTCACACACCATGGCATTTGCACACCCACATCCATACACACACAATAATAAATATAGTAAACAATTGTTCCTGGGGCTGACAGGAGGAGCAATCTAGGTTCCAGAAAAGGAGGAACCAGAGAAGAAGGGAGGAGAGAAAGAGGGGCCACGCCCATGGCAAGAAGCCAGGCAGCCGCCAGCCAGCCACAAGAAGCAGCGAAGTAAGATAGACAGATGGAAAAAGGTAAAAAGGCCCGGGGCAAAGGTAGATAAACAGGTTAATTTAAGTTAAAAGAACTAGCCAGAGCCTAGCCTAAACTAGGCTGAGCATTCAAAATAAGCCTCTGTGTCATGATTTGGGAGCTGGTTGATGGCCCCTAAAAGAAAAGGCCTGGTACATATCTGAGACCCTTTTCTGGTCTCCAGGGACACCTGGGCACATATGGTATGCATGAATTCATGAAGGCACACACACATAGACTAAAAATGAATTAAAACATGATTTCCTGCCATTATCCTCAAAGTGACAGCAGTACTCCTTCGCTTTCCCACCCCCCTGTGCTCTCTCCTTCCCTGGAACAGAACCCAGGGCCTTGTGCTTATGTACTACAGCTCCAAGCTGCATTCCCAGTCTCAGACTTCGTGCCTGTTCCTAGACGATATGTGTTCACCCCAACCCCAATTCTCACATTGTTGCTGCTTTGTCCCAGATGCTGACATCTGGGTAAGAATTTGGGGGTCAGAAGGAGATGAGAAGCAGAGAAAAAAGTACTGAACCTCATAGTGACCCCAGGGCCCCCAGAGCAAGGAGACTGTAGCGTCTTCGGGGCTTGGTAAGAGAAACCACAGGCTTTTCTGACACCAAAACAGTGTTGCTGTGACCAAGACAGCCCTGACCTTTGGCCTTTCATGCAGGTGTGAAACGGAGCTGCTGAGGGAAACACCCAGGTTCTAGAAGGCAAAATCACAATCATTTGCTTCCAAGTGTGTGACTACCGCCCAACAGTCATTGTCTTTAAGGCAGGGAGGGATGCTTCCTTCATAAAACATGGCCTGACCCCACTGGAGAGCCTTTGAACTATCCTGAGA
This sequence comes from Peromyscus aztecus, assembly GCA_902168405.1. Taxonomy (NCBI): domain Eukaryota; kingdom Metazoa; phylum Chordata; class Mammalia; order Rodentia; family Cricetidae; genus Peromyscus; species Peromyscus aztecus. Next base: position 3,012 of record CABHPQ010001986.1, read on the forward strand.
CCAAGAATGACCTCAGTCCTTTCATCTAGGCACTCATGGGGAGAGACAGACGCCAGAGAAGTGAGCCATTTGCCGCTCTACAACGATCCCCCTCAAATCTTCTCTAAATTGGAACCTATTTATCAAATTTGTATTGGACATCTACTTTGTATCTAGGCACTGCGGTGTGTTCCGGATAGAATCGTGAGGGACCTAAAGGATGGTGGAAAACATCAAAAGAGAATTATAACACTAGAAATACCACACTCGGCCAAGGGCGCTTTCAGCTGAGCCGTGTTTATAACACAAGTCTGTCTGCTGCCTAAACACGGAGGCAGGTGATTGGAAGTCAGAAAAACACAAGCAGGTCTGTTCCCTGTCTTCCAAGGGCAGCTGGGGCAAGAGAGGGAGGAGCAGACCCTAGCCAGAACCATTTATCCCATCGCAAGCCATTATTTGTCTCTCTTATCTTCCAAGGGCCAGGCACAGCCTCGATTTTGCACAAAACATTCCTGACCTAAAATTCTCTCTGTTCTTAGGCCATCAACTTGCCATCAATAACAGACGCTCTGGGCTCTAAATCCATCCAGCTTTAGAGTATTAGGCAAAAAACATTCCTCCTCAGCAGGCCTTTTCTTTTGTTAATCAGCCCCTACCCCCATCTCCTGGTTGTGTTTAAAATGCCAAGCCAAAAAAAAAAAAAAAGAAAAAAAGAAAAAAGAAAAAAAAAAAGAAAAAAGAAAGTGAAAAACCAGACACTATGATATGGAATAGTCAAGAAATTGTGTGACTGTGTGTTTTCTCTCATATGTGCACACCTTTAATCCCAACACTCAAGAGGCTAAGGCAGGTGGAGCTCTGTGAGTTCGAAGCCAGCCTGGTCTACAAAGTGAGCTCCAGACCAGTCAGGGATATGTAGTTAAACCCTATCTTTTTTGGTGTGTGTGTGTGTGTTTTGTTTTTGTTTTTTGTTTTTGTTTTTGTTTTGTTTTTCAAGGCAGGGTTTCTCTGTGGCCCTGGCTGTCCTGGAATTCTCTTTGTAGACCAGGCTGGCCTCGAACTCACAGAGATCCGAATGTCTCGCCTCCCCATCCCCCTCTCCAGTGCTGGGATTAAAGGCGTGAGGCACCATGCCCAGCTGAGACCCAGTCTTAAAAGTAAAAGCAAACTATATATTTCATATGTAAGACATTAAAGTAAAAAGAGGACAGTGAAAGAGAAGAAAGAGAGGTCTGAAGGAGAGGGACAAGATGGGGTAATGGAAATCATCTGCCATTAAAGCAGGAAGGAGTGAACAAGAAGAAAGTCTAATGATTCATATGCAGATCATATATGAAAATGTTACAGTGAAAACCTTTCCTTAGCATGCGAACCAAAAATATAAGAGAGGGCCGGTGAGACGGCTCAGCAGGTAAAGGCACGCGCACGCACACGCGCGCGCTCACACACACACACACACACACACACACACACACACACACACACGTCAAAAAAGTAACCAAAGAGAGTATATGAGGGAAAACAGAGGCAGGAAGCAGCTGTATTTAGCTGGCATGCTGTCTAGTGCCTGTAAGCCCGGCCCTTGGGAGGTAGAGGCAGAAGGATCAGGAGTTCAAGGTCGTCCTCAGCCACAGAGCAAGGTTTTTATTTGTCTTCATTTCTGATGTTGTTTTGTTTTGTTTTTGAGACAGGTCTCATGTCACCCAGGGTGGCCTCTGACTTCCTGTGTAGTTGAGAATCATCTTAAATTTCTGATCCTTCTGCCTCTACTTCCAGAGTGCTGGGATCCCAAGCAGGAGCCAACTATAAACTGAGTAATTTATACAGTGCTGGGGATTAAACCCTTGGCTTCCTACAAGCCAGGCCAACAAGCTAGCAATTGAGTTACAGTCCCAGATCAGCACAAGGGTGAGGCCAGCCTGGACCCGGTGAAACCCTGTCTGGGAGAAAGAAACAGCAACAAAGAAAGTGTGGTTCTTGTGCTGACTACCTCTCCACCTTCTGTGCGAATCCTAAGTCATTACTGCATACTTGTTTACAAAATTTTATATTTTGATTTCATTATAGGTTTATTCCTTTATTTGTTTATTTATTTATTGTAGTGTTAAGATTGATTAATCCCAGGGTATCTAGCTGCCAGGCAAGCATTATAACACTGAATTATATTCTCAACCCAGGTTTTCATCTTTTTCTTTTTCAAAAAGTTTATAGCACATTAGTGCGGGGAAGGGATGGTGGTGGTGTGTTGTGTGTGTGTGTGTGTGTGTGTGTATGGTGTATTGTATGTGTTGTGTGTGTGTATGTGTGTGTGTGGTGTGATGTGGTGGTGTGTGTGTGTGGTGTGTGTGCTGTGTGTGTGTGGTGTTGTGTGTGTGCTGTGTGGTGTGTGCTGTGTCTGTGTGTGTGTGGTGCGTGCGGTGTGGTATGGTGTGTGTGTGTTGTGTGTTGTGTGTGTGTTGTATATGTGTGTGGTGTGGTATGTGTGTGTGGGGGTGGGAGGGTATGGTGTGTGTGTGGGGGGGTGTGTGATTAAATCAACATTACAGGTAATAGACAAAGTAACTACTTACATTAGGTGTTTTTGCCCAATCCCTAATGAAATTTAGCCTCCCCATCTAGAGACTGGCTATTTTTGCAGTCTCTGATTTTTGCTTGAGGTCATTTTCCTCAGGAGAGAGACACAACCCAAGCCACACCAACAAGTGAGTTCATGGGAAGAGGGAGAAGAGGCTGGAACTGTGCTGACCTTCTGTTTGTGAGCCAAGCATAAAGCAGCTTCCGAGGGCCTGGAGCCAAGGGTCATTTGCTTGTTTATTTAGGTGCTGGGGATTGGGCTCAGAACCTCGGACATTTTTAAGTATGACATTTGTCGCTGAGCTCCGCTTAGCCAAAGGTCTGTGATAAGCCACAGGCCCCCTGCCCTTAACCCAGAAGAGGCTCCTCCTTTGTCCAGCCTCCACTGGTGATGGAGAGTAACGGCACTGCATGCACTGCATCCCAAATCCCAGAGCATCTCCACAAAGCTAGCCAATGCTCCGTGGACCCCACATAGGACAGCCTTAGTACTGGCAAGATCTGCTGCCCTTGGCCAGAATAGCTGTCCCTCCGTTTGGGGACCATAGTAATTATGCCACCACAGTGAAAATTAGCAATCTGGTGAGGTAACTAAGAATGAATTCATCTCTTCCCAGAGTTCCCTCCACCCAGATGAGCCACCAAATAAAACCAGCATATGGGCAATTAGGAGGGGGCCAGAGTACAGGGGACTGGGTCCCCCACCCCTCCCCACCCCTAGACCAACAGTGATCCCAGGTCCCTAACAAGCATCCAATTGCCACACATTAGTGTGAGTCTGAGCTAGTCATAAACACCAATTTGTGGTTTAGCCTTACAAAGCCATTTGCCCCAGGATATGACCATCTTGCCATGTTTTGTTTCATTTTTTTTTTTTAACTGCAAATTGGCTAAAGGAGGAAAGGGAGAAAGAAGGGGAGGTAACCCGCTATTATGTGGGTATGTCTGGAGCAAAGATGATTTCTTTTGTAAAAAAGCCATGTATTGGCTTTTTTAGCGTCAGCTGAATTTATATGAGGACAGGGAGGCGATGGCTCAGCTGATAAAGCCACATCTAGCACCCAGACCTGAATTCAATCCCCAGCACTCACTTTAAAAATTAAGAAATAAAATTCAAAGGCCAGGCAGGAGCAAACAGGGGCTTGTAGCTGGGATCTCAGTCCTGAGGAAGCAGAGACAAGAGGACCCTGGAGTTCAATGGCCAGCCAGTAGAAAACTGACAATGACCTCTGACCTCTGCATGTGTGTGCACACATGCATACATACACAACATACATTTTTTTTTTTTTTTTTTTAGCTGCAGATGTCCAGGAAACACTCTACCTCCTTCAACACCTCCTTCAAAGATGAAGGAGCAGGGCTGCTGTTGTCCCAGCTAGGACTTATCTATGTATTTACTTACATGTTTATTTATTTTGCAGTTCTGGAAATCAAACCCAGAACCCCACACGTTCCTCCACTGAGCCGCACTCCCTGATGACCCCTTTAGGTAACAGTGTCCAACCTCCTTAGCCTCCCGCACTCTCGCCATGGCCTGGACACCTCTTCCTAGTCCCTCTCCTGAATACGTCCTACACTTCTCGAACAGTTCAGACTCTGGACTCCTGAAAGTCCCTACCCATCATGCCCTTCTCCTTAAAGGCTTGTCTGAGTCATCTCTTAAGAAGTCCACCCCAAAGCCTCGAATCCCATCAACACACAAATGTTTTCCAAATTGAAAATACCCTGGCTTGCCCACAGCCACGTGGCTAGTCACAGATATTCTGTCACGTGGTAGAAGACATACATTCAGAAGCTAGAAAATGAGAAGAGCTATAGTTCCTCCTTTTTTTTATTGTGCTGACAGCGTCGTAAGGACACAGGCTTGTTAGGAAAAAGTAGTGATTTGAGAATACTTAAACTGCAATTTAGAAAGCCATTCCGCTATTTTGAGTCTTTGGCACACCATACGCTATCATTACATCTATGCGCCTGTATCGCGCCGTGTAAATAATACAAGCATTTTTTATATTGACATGGACTAGATGCCTGCCTGATTCTTCACAGGCCAGGAAAAACATGAAAAAGCTCAAACTGAACTTGCTCAGGCCCAGTTGAGAACATGGTGAGATCCTGTGCGTCCAGTTAAAAAAAATCAGAGGGCACCACAGCCAATATCTGAGCGACATGAATAGCATTTATAGTAGGATGTATGCAGCTAGTCTTGTTTGTGTGCTCATGATAATTTTAATATTAGCTCTCTAGGGTCTGTGTTGCCCAAGCTGGCCTGGAACTCATTTGAGAGGTCAAATGGTCCTCCTGCCTCAGCCCCCCTGCCCCAAGAAGCTATGACTATACACACACACACACAACACTGTGCCTCCTTGTCTATGACACCACCCCACACAGAGAGTTTTAAGCATGGGGGGGGGGGGCGGGGGAGAAAGCAAATCACTGTTATCAAGCACCTGTTTGGGCACAGGTCTGGATACTTTAGGTGTTGTTACTGTAATCCTGGATCTGCAAGAAGATACAGGGAGGTGGGAAGATGAGCCTTAGGGACTTCCGGCCAGACCACAAATGATGGACTCTCTACCTTGGCTGCTTTTCAGAAGTAAATTTATGCAGAGTGATTTAAACCCTAACTGTACCCTCCAACTCCTAACAACCATCTTGTCCCAGTTGAGAGGCTCACGGCTAGTCATCCATAGCTACCTGGAAATGTCATCTGGGTGTGTGACTAAGAAATAGTCCCCTTGGGCTAGTGAGGTGTCTTAGTGGGTAAGTACACCTGCCCCCAAGCCTGAGGTCCTGATTAGATCCCCAGGACACACACGGTGGAAGGTGAGAAGTGACTCCTGCAAGCTGACCTCAGACTTTTGTACTCCTGCAGTATCTCGAGTGTTCACACGCGCGTGCACACACACACACACACACACACACACACACGAAATAGATAGATAGATAGATAGATAGATAGATAGATAAATGTAATCAAAATTTAAAACAGGCACTCGGGGGGCTGGAGAGATGGCTCAGAGGTTAAGAGCACTGGCTGTTCTTCCAGAGGTCCTGAGTTCAATTCCCAGCAACCACATGGTGGCTCACAACCATCTGTAATGAGATCTGGTGCCCTCTTCTGGCCTGAAGGGATACATGCAAGCAGAACACTGTATACATAATAAATAAATAAATCTTTAAAAAAAAAAAAAACAGGCGCTCAGGAGGCAGAGGCAGGCAGATCTCTGTGAGTTCGAGGCTAGCCTGGTCTACAGAGCAAGTTCCAGGACGGCCAGGGTTACACAAAGAAACCCTATCTCAATAAAATAAAATAAAATAAAATAAAAATTTAAAACTAAAACAACAACAAAAAACCAACAAAGAAATTATCCCCTCGACCACTTAAATTTATTATCACTCTTGTTCACAAGATCTTTCTTTTCTTCCTTCAGAACACAGGGAAACATGTTCTTCAGGCAATGTCCAGCTATTTTTGTTAACATAAAATAAAGCCCAGTTGGGGCCAGGGAGATTGACTCAATTGGTAAAGTTCTTGCTGCCAAGCTAGCCATCGGAGTTCACTCCCCCAGACCCACTGACTCCCCAAAGTTGTCCTCTGACTTCTACATGGGCACTGTGGCCAGGAGAGGGGGTCAGATCCCCTAGAATTTGAGTTCCAGGTGGTTAGGAGCGTCTGCGTGGGTGCTGGGAACTGAACTCATGTCCTCTGGAGGAGAAGCCAGTGCTAACTGCTGAGCCATTTCTCTAGACCCACAACACTATTTTTTAAAGTTTATTTAACTTCGTTTTATGTGCAATTGTGTGAAGGTATCAGATATCCTGGAACTAGCTTATGAGCTGCCATGTGAGTGCTGGGAATTGAACCCAGGTTCTTGGGAAGAGCAGTCAGCGCTGTTAACCGCTGAGCCATCTCTCCAGACCCCCATAATACCATTTTTAATGTATTGGCTTACTATAGCTTTAAGGGTTTTTTTTCCCCATGTATTTTATACATGTGTGATGTGTATGTATGATGTGTGTGCATGCATGTGAGTGTCTGTGTTCACGTGTGTGAGTGCAGGTGTACATATGTGGAAGTGAAGGACAACCTGGAGTGTTAGTCCTTACCTTTCTCTTGGAGACAGCACTTCCTGTTTGCTGCTGTGTGTTCCAGTCTCAATGAAGGTTCAGGAGCTTCTCCTGCCTCTGCCTCCATCTCCCTGGAGGAGTTCTGTGATCACAGGCATCACCACCTCATGTGGCTTTATGTAGGTTCTGGGGATTCGAACTCAGGTCCTCACCCTTGTGTAGCAAGCAATTTTCCCATTTAGCGGTCTCCCTTGCCCCTTATTTGTCTTTTTGAGACAGGATCTCACTAGGTAGCCCCATCTGGCTTGGAACTTGCTATGAAAACCATAGTAACCTTAAACTTGGAGGTGATCCTCTTGCCTCTGCCTCCCAAGAGCTGGGATTACAGGCAAGCACCACTAGACATGGATTAAATTTTGTTTTGTTTTGTTTGAGACGGGGTTTCTCTATGTAGCCCTAATTGTCCTGGAACTCGATCTGTAGACCAGGCTGGCCTCACATTCAGAGATCTGCCTGCCTCTGCCTCCTGAATGCTGGAATTAAAGGTGTGTGCCACCACTGCCTGGCTTAAATTTGTTTGTTTTGAGACAGGGTTTCTCTGTGTAGCCATGGCTATCCTGGAACTCACTTTGTAGACAAGACTGGCCTCGATCTCACAGAGATCCACCTGCATCTGCCTCTGATAGTACAGCTGTGATCCATGAGACACCAGAGCTACTGGAAACCATGATCTCTCTGGAGAGAAAGCTGGACAGAATAATAGAGGAGGTGGAGGAAGGTTCAGAGTGTAGCTCAATGTGAATTGAACTTGCCTAGCATGCACAAAGCCTCAGGTTCAAGCCCTCCCCAGCAAAACAAAACAAAAATCAGGATGCCCTAGAAGTCCCTTAGTAAGCTATCCCTGCTTCTAAGAGCCCTAAGATGCTTCAACTTCCTGTCCACATGGGATAAAACTATCTTTACACAACTAGAAAACGGCAGGGGAAGGAGGCCTGGCTGGAGGGTGGAACTTCTAAGCCCTGCTTTATTTCCTTCAGGAGACCAAGATCACAGGCACACCGACCTTGCCTCAGACAACATGGAAATGAGCAGGGCCAAGCCACCAAACCCAGCCCCTTCGACTTCACGTGAGTCACACACAGTTCAGCCTTAATCTGCTGGTGTCCTACTCATGTAGAACATTTCAAGATGACTTGTGTGCCTCGGGGCATGAGTTCAGAAGGAAGTACTACATTCCCAGAGTGTGACAGTCAGCCCTGGACTCAATCAGCCTCACGAAGACGCACCCAGGCAAACTCCTGCAGACGCAGAGGGATGAGAGGGCAAAACAGGGTGGAGAAAGTCAGAGCAAAGGGCAAAGGTAACAGGCCTCTACATGACTACATCCTTTGCTGTTGTTGCAGAGCACTTTCCCACCTGTGTGTGGTCTTGTCTTGACTCTATGGCAAGCGCAGAGGGACAGAAAGCAGGTACAGTTCTGACTGCATTCCACAGAAGAGGTGAAAGGCACTTAGCACAGTGCCAGAGGCATAGCATTCGCTCAGTAAATTTGTTCATTCAGTCCATGGGCTCCCAAAACTCAGTGACCACTGCTATGGGGTACCTTTCTGTAAGCTGTGACTATGTGTTACTCCCATTGGCTAATAAATAAAGGTGCATTGGCCTATGGCAGGGCAGGATGGAGCCAGGTGGGAAAATCCAAGAGACAGAAGAGAAAGGCAGAGTGAGGAGGACACCAACCCATCATCCAAGGAGCAACATGTAATGAAACACAGGTAAAGCCACGGAACATGTGACGATACATAGATTAACAGAAATGGGTTGAGTTAAGTTATTAGAGCTAGCAAGAAGCCTGAGCCATAGGCCGTACAGTTGGCAATTAATATTAGGCCTCTGGGTGATTATTTTATAAGCGGCTGTGGAACTGCGGTGGGAGAGATTTGTCCGGACCACGGGTCTAGGCAGGACCAGAGAAACTTCCAGTACAGATCACTTGAAATGAAAAAACATGGCTTCATGACATGAAGTGACTATCTACCATAACAGCTAAGCTAAAGAGAGAGTACTTGCCCAGCATGCCCGAGACTGGGTTCAAGCCCCAGCACAAAAAACAAACAAACAAAACAAAAAAAAAAACAAGTAAATAAATCACATTTTAAAAAAGCCAAGCATGGTCAGGCAGCGGTGGCACATGCCTTTACTTTCAGCACTCGGGAGGCAGAGCCAGACAGATCTCTGTGAGTTCGAGGCCAGCCTGGTCTACAAAGCGAGATCCAGAACAGGCACCAAAACTACACAGAGAAACCCTGTCTTGAAAAACAAAAAAACAAAACAAAAA
>CABHPQ010001986.1:12370-50284 GCA_902168405.1 Peromyscus aztecus
ATAATGGGAAGCCCCTGCTCTGTGCACGAACGTGATTCAGGCCTGTCAATCTTTGAGTCCCTTGCCACCAGAAGAATATTGATTCTGAAATCATATGCAGAAATTAGATCAAGATGTAAATGTGGGCAGAGGCGTAACTGTCACTTAGGGAATCCCCCCCTCCACCTCCCAGCTGAAGCTGCCTTCTTGCGTCCCCTAAGAGGCATCTGTCAACTCACTCTCCTGGCACCTGGCAGATGCTTATGTTCTCTGGTGTTTGAGAACCCCAGTTAAATTGGGGTTCTGACGGCAGAGCAGCTAGCCACCATGTTGTAGTAGGGAAGAACGAGGAGTAGGGTGTAGGTCTTGGCAATGTGCCTTTTACAGGCTCCTTTTTTTGTTGTTGTTGTTTTTGTTTTTGTTTTTCGAGACAGGATTTCTCTGTGTAGCTTTGCGCCTTTCCTGGAACTCACTCTGTAGCCCAGGCTGGCCTAGAATTTACAGAGATCCGCCTGGCTCTGCCTCCCGAGTGCTGGGATTAAAGGCGTGCGCCGCCGCCGCCGCCGCCGCCGCCGCCGCCGCCGCCGCCACCACCACCCAGCTTTACAGGCTCCTTTGACTGGGAGGGTACTATAATGCCCAGTCATCTGACCCACAACCAGGGGGTCCCTTACACAGGAAACCGGTTTCTCCCGGCAGACTCTTCTGTGTCTCTTAGCTGACCTATGTCCCACTTACGCCTATGGGATTCTTACTGAGTGCCCCCTGCCCCGGGCATCGCTGGGGGATATCCAGGGTGGGTATCTGCTAGCTCTTCAGATGGAAGGCACACGTGCAGCATACAACCACAAAAGGAAAAGGCATGCAACGGTTTTGACATACAAATCCCAGGCAAGGAAGGACACAGAGTTAAGGGCAGTTCTCCATCCCAGGTCTTTAAAGGTAAGCATGAAGAGCCAGGCAGAGGAGAAGCTGTTGTGTATACGGAATAGGAGTTGGGTTACTAAGCACTAGGGCAAATGCCCATGATCCATTTAATCCTTAAATTTTAAAGGAGGTGTTGGGAGAAGCAAGCAAACAAGTTAGCTGTTCAGGAGAAATTGCTTCTAAGGTCTCTCTGGCCACAGGCTTGGCCATTGGAGCCCATTACTCTACTTTTGGAGCAATTTTGATTACATTTTCTTTCTTTCTTAGGAGGAGAGGCACATACACGCCAAGGTGCACAAGTGGAGGTCAGAAGGCGACTGGAAAGGAATCTGTTTCCTCCTTCTACCATGGGTGTCCTGGGGATCGAAAGGAATCTGTTTCCTTCTGCTATGGGCGTCCTGGGGATTGAATTCAGGTCGTCAGCTTTGGCAGTAAGCATCCTTACCTGCTGAGTGACCTCACCAGCCCTATTCTACTTTGTTTTTTATTTTTGAGAAGGTGGTCTCACACAGCCAAGACTGGCCTAGAACTCCTGATCCTCCTCCCTCCAGTTCCAGAGTGATGGGATCACAGTGTATGCAATCTGGGTCTCTGTGCACCCTAGGCCAGCGCTCTACCAATTAAGCTGCAACCCAGACCCCAATATTCTGCTTTCTTTTTTCTTTTTTTAAATTATTTACTCTATTTCAGGTGAGTATTTTGCCTGCATGTAGTATGTGTACCATGTGTAAGTCTTACCCTCAGAGGTAAGAAGATGGCATCAGATCTCCTGGAACTAGAGTCATTAACAGTTGTGACTGGGAACTGAACCCCAGTCCTCTGCAAGAGCAATATGTAGTCCTAACCACTGAGCCATCTCTCCAGTCCCATCAATGTTTTGCTTACGATGCCTTGGCAACAGCCTGTAACATATCTTGCTACAGCAACAGATAAAGGAACTGGGTGTGAATCTCTAACTCAAACCCTTTCTAACCACCGAACCATTTCTGTAGCCCTTTGGTTACATGATGAAGTCAAGACTATCCTAGGCTACACAAGACCCTGTCTCAAAAAAAGGAGAGACAGAAAACGGAGAACTGAATACAGACTAACTACTGTGGGCCATTTAAGAGCAACTTAAAAGCTCTCTGTGCAAGGGTCAGCCATGGCTGTTCACACTTGTAATCCTAACACTTGCAAGGCTGGAGAAGGAGGATCCCAAATTTGAGGCCAGCCTGGGCTACATAGCAAGATGCTATTTCAAGAGGAGGAGGAGGAGGAATTGGAGAAGGAAGACCATCTTCCACACTGGGGATGTAGTGTGCTTGTCTAGCATGTGCAAGGTCATGGATTCCATCTCAGCACTGAACTCCCTCTCTGACCGCCCCTCCCCACCCCCAAACTCAACTTGAAGTAACTCAACTAGGTTACTTCAGAATGTTGTCAGTCCAGCATCTGTCTATTCTACCTAATTATTGTCTGGACCACTGATTACCCAGTAACTGCTGTTAAACTTGATAAGCCTCCACCGGGCTATGGGGGCACAAACCTTTAATCCCAGCACTCGGGAGGCAGAGGCAGGCGGATCTCCATGAGTTTGAGGCCAGTCTGGTCTACAAAGTAAGTTCCAGGATAGCCAGGACTGTTTCACAGAGAAACCCTGTCTCGAAAAACAAAAACAAAACAAACAAACAAACAAAAAACTTGATCAGCCTCAGGGAATTATGATTTTGAGGTCCCTTTCCTGTCCACATTTGTACAGGGGAATTTTTTGAAATTTAACTTCCATATAGGTAGATGCTATGTAATAAATATACAGCTATATAATCTCTTCCCAGAAATGGCGATGAAAGAGACCTGAGCCAGTTGAGGGGGACTATTGCATATTTTTAATGCTCTCTAGGGACATCCTAAAATAGTTTGTGTTCTCTTTTGAAGATGGAGGAGAAGAGTGAGGGTTATGGGTTAATGATTTCAGAGTTTCGGTTTTGTGAGAGAAGGGTTCTGCTGATGGCAGGTGGCAGGGGTTACACAGTGACATGAATGGACTTGGTGTCGTTGAACTTGATTCCAGGAAGCAGCTAAGAAGATAAATTTCACGTTAACATGTACTTTGTCACAGAGTTTTGGAGACATGAAGATAGCTACTCTTCCACTCACAACTTCTAAATCATATCCCCCACACCCACTAAGTCGGGGTTTCCTTTTAAAAAGAGGGTCTGAGCCGGGAGGTGGTGGCGCACGCCTTTAATCTCAGCACTTGGGAGGCAGAGCCAGGCGGATCTCTGTGAGTTCAAGGCCAACCTGGGCTACCAAGTGAGTTCCAGGAAAGGTACAAAGCTACACAGAGAAACCCTGTCTCAAAAAACCAAAATAAGTAAATAAATAAATAATAAATAAATAAATGAATAAATAAAATAAAATAATAAAAAGAGGGTCTGGGGTATAGTACAGGGATAGAGCATGCGCATCAGGTCCTCAGCATGATCCTTACAGGAACTAACAAATGGGGCAAAACTTTTAATAATAAAGCAAAAGCCCTCCAATACCAACAGTGGCTCCTCTCTTAAAAAATGCTGTTTGCAGGCTGGAGAGATGGCTCAGTGGTTAAGAGCACTAGCTACTTTTCCAGAGGTCCTGAGTTCAATTCCCAGCAACCACATGGTGGCTCACAACCATCTGTAATGAGATCTGGTGCCGTCTTCTGGTGTGCAGACAGAACACTGTATACATAATAAATAAATAATAATTCTTTTAAAAAAAATGTTGTTTGCGCATTCACGTATGTCCCTGTCTTCCTGACTTCCCCCTCCTCCTCTCCCTCCTCCTCTCCCTCCTCCTCCTCCTCCTCCTCCTCCTCTTCTCCTTGGTTTTGAGACAGGTTTTCACTTTACAAGCCTGGATGGCTGTCTTAGTTAGGGTTTTGTTGCTGTGGAGAGACACCATCACAACAGCAACTTGTATAAAGAAAACATTTAATTGGGGCTGGCTTACAGTTTCAGAGGTTTAGTCCATTACTGTCATGGTGGGAAGCATGGCGGCACACAGGCGGACATGGTGCTGGAGAGGGAGCTGAGAGTTCTACATCTGGATCAGCAGGCAGCAGGAAGAGAGCGACACTGGGCCTGGCTTGAGCTTCTGAAACCTCAAAGCCCACCCCCTGTGACACACTTCCTCCAAGAAGGGGGACACCTACTCAAAGAAAGCCACACCTCCAGCAATGACACTCCCTTTGAGTCTTGGGGGGGCATTTTTATTCAAACCACCACAATGGCCTATAACTCACTGTGTAGACAAGGCTGGCCTCCAGCTCATAGATCCTACTGCCTCTGCCTCTCAAATGCTGGGATTAAAGCAGTGCTCCACCAAACCCCACTAAGCCCAGCTTTCTTTTTTTCTTTTTTCTTTTGGTTTTTCATACAGGGTACTCTGTGTAGTCTTGGTGTCCTGAAGCTTGCTCTGTAGACCAGGCTGGCCTCAAACTCATAGAGTTCTGCCTGCCTCTGACTCCCAAGTGCTGGGATTAAAAGTGTATGTCACCACACCCAAACCACAAAGCAAACTTTTTAAGGACTGAGCTATCCCCTATGTCCCTTTCCAGACTGTATTTTGAGACAGGATCTCTCTACATAGCCCTGGCTGTCCTGGAAGTCACTTTGTAGACCAGGCTAGCCTTAAACTCACAGAGATCGCCTACCTCTGCTGGGATTAAAGGTGTGTGCCACCATGCCCAGTTCAACATGTGTGTTTTTGCTCTTGTTCTTCTTTTCTTTTTTAAATGATTATTTATTTTTATTTTTTAAGAGTATTTAATGTTTTGCCTGCATGCATGTCTCTGTGAGGGTGTTGGATCCCCTGCAACTGGAGTTACAGACAGTTGTGAGCTGCAATGTGCATACTGGGAATTGAACCCCAGTCCTCTGGAAGAGCAGTCAGTGCTCTTAACCACTGAGTCATCTTTTAAAAACAGAATTATGGCCGGGCAGTGGTGGCACATGCCTTTAATCCCAGCACTCAGGAGGCAGAGCCAGGTGGATGGATCTCTGTGAGTTCGAGGCCAGCCTGGGCTACAGAGTGAGTTCTGGGAAAGGTGCCAAACCTACACAGAGAAACCCTGTCTCAAAAAAACAAAAAACAAAAAACAAAACAGAATTATGGCAAATCCAATCATAGCCATTTGAATTCTGAAAAATACCACCCACTAGAGCATAAGTCCTTTGTGGGTTTATCAGCTCTAAAGAGTTCTTTTCTACTTCTGACTGGCACTGGTTTTAAAGAAGAGATTCTTTTCTTTTTAAATTATGTGTATTCACATTATTTAATTGCATGCATGTGAGCGCAGGTGCCCTCAGAGTCCAGAAAAGGGCATTGGATCTCCTGGAGCTGGAATTACAGGTGGTTGCAATCCACCTGACTTGTGTGCTAGGAATCAAACTCAAGTTCCCTGCAAGAGCAGTATGTGCTCTTAACTGCTGAGCCATTGCTCTCACCCAAAAGGAAAGATTCTTATGAAACAGTAAGAAGGAAGCCATTGGTAACCCCTTGTAAAAAGAGATTGGGATAGCTGGGCAGTGGTGGCGCACACCTTTAATCCCAACACTCGGGACGCAGAGGCAGGCGGATCTCTGAGTTTGAGGCCAGCCTGGTCTATAGAGGGAGTTCCAGGACAGCCAGGGCTACACAGAGAAACCCTGTTTCAAAAAACAAAATAAAACAAAACAAAAACAAAAACAAAAGAGAGAGAGAGAGAGAGAGAGAGAGAGAGAGAGAGAGAGAGAGAGAGCGCTTGGGACAAATGAAGATTAATTGCAAACCATCCAGGGTGATAGGTGACCGACACACCAAGGTGCATGAACTGAAACTAGCTGTTCCAGAGGGATGGAGCTTTGCCTGAAGCAACGGGACAAACCGTGGGACACCCGTTTCCGTGTGTTCTCCTGGGTCACTCATTAACATCCAAGTATCCAGCCAAGTCAGTCACCCAGGAGATGGCTGGCTCTTGCCAAGTCACAAACCATGGGTCATGCAGCAAGCTCTGAATAAAAGAAGGTTACTGACTATAGGAATGTAATGTCTTTGGTGAGTGAAAGGACTAGATTGGTGTTTTATCCTTATCGTGATTTCCACTTCCAATGTGGGCAAGACCACAGGGCTGCAAAAACCTGTCCTGAGGGGATCCAGGAAAAACGCACCTCAAAAACATTTGGAAGCAACCAATTGAGTCAAGACCAAGCCTAAGTCTATATCCTTCCTCCTGGGGCCATCTCAAATAACCTCCCAGCAGGGTGGACTGCCTCCGCCGCCGTTGCAAAAAGGATTCTTCTAACTAAACTTCTCTGACCCCCAATCTTGTCTCGGTGTAGTGGGATCACCATAAAGTGTCATCACACGGCTGCCTCAGAAAGTTGACAAGACGGACCCTGGCATGTGATGCGAGGCTAATGCCCTCATCACCTTCACTATCCCGGGTTACTGCCAGCTGTCCTCATCAGCCAGCCCTTGGCCAAGCCCTTTCTCTCCCGGTCATTATCATTCATTTGGAGTTGTTTTCCTTGGCTCCCGTTTTTGTCCCATCCACAAATTTCTTCTACATAGCATCTACTTTAACAGCAACAGCCTTACAAGGTCATTTTTACAGCCCTCGATCTTATTAGAGATCAGCAAACTGGGCGCTGCTCTAACTAGAGGTAATTACGGCCTTATTTACCAAATAGCTGACCTTGAGAATCTGTACTTGAGATACAGGGTGACCAACCTTCTTGGGCTGCCTGTTGTTGGTGCTCCCAGGATGGGATTTTTAGCATCCCAAGCTGTGGAAGTCTTGGGCAAACTTGGGACAAGTTGGCCATCCAGATGCAGAACATAATGAAGGATCTGGAACCTGGATTCCAATTCTAAATCTGCTATTTCCTACCTAGCCAACCTTAGAGAAGTCACTTAACTTCTCCAGGCCTCCATTTTCTCATCTCTTAAATGGAAACAGGGCTGGCAATGTGGCTCAGCAGGTAAAGGTGCTTGCCACTCAAACCTGGAAACCAGCTTCGTTCCCAGAACCCATATCAAGGTGAAAGGTGCGAACTCTGTAAAGTCCTCAGACCTCCACGGGTGTGTCATGGTGTGCACATGCACCCACCCACACACACAAACTAATAATGGATACATTTTGTTTGTTTTGCTGCTAGTTCAAAGATAACCAGGACTACATAGTAAAGTTGAAGCAAGCTTGGGCTACATGTCTCAGAAAAGAAGAAACGTGAACAAGATGGTATTTTGTTTCCTCCGACTACCGGGTTCAGGAGTAGCGTGGATGTTGCTGTAGTTTACCTCCGTTTCTGTTCTTTGCTATGGTACTGTAGTTTTAGTACACATGCCTTACCCACTTTGCTTCAGGCTTGTCAGTATTGATGAGTGTAACTACTCCAACCGTGATCCTGAATCGAGAAACATCACATCATAGCCAGACATGGTGGTATAGGCCTGTAACATCAGCCCTCTGGAAGGAGAGGCAGGAGACTCAGAAGTTCAAAATCACCCTTAGCCACCGCCGCCGGAGTTTGAGGCCAACCTTGACTACACGAAATTTTGTCAGAAAGAGAAAGAGGCCGTGCTTCCTCTAATCATCTTTTACTATACTGTGCCTGGACCATGCACCAGGACAATGTAGTGGATGGTCAAACCCAAAGTCAAGGACACACAACTCAAAGACAGGGGTTGGAGAGACGGCTCAGTGATTGAGAGCACTGGCTGCTCTTGCACAGGACAGTTTCGGTTCCTAGCACCCACATAACTCCAGTTTCAGGAGATCCAATGCCCCCTTCTGATCTCCATGGACAGAAAGCACGCACGTTTGCATACAGGTATACATACACCTGACAAAACAACCTTACACATAAAATAATAAATTAGAAACAAACAAGCAAACAAGTATAATGTGTATTTATTAAAATTATGTATTTATTACTTTTCTGTGTGTGTGCTTACACAAGTTTATGTGTGTACCACATGAGTGTAAGCACACTTAGAAGCCAGAAGAAGGTGATGGACACCCTGAGCTAGAGTTACAAATGGCTGTAAGCTGCCATGTGAATTCTGGGAATCGAACCTAGATCGTCTATAAGAACAGGGCAATGTTCTTAACCACTAAATCAGCTTTCCAATCCCCAAATGCATGTGTTTATAAATTTTATTACAAAAATACTTGCACATAAATTAAAATATCACATACAAAAAAAATTTTTTTTGTTTTGTTTTTTGAGCCAGGGTTTCTCTGTGTAGTTTTGGTTCCTGTCCTGGGTCTCACTCTGTAGACCAGGCTGGCCTCGAACTCACAGAGATCAGTTCTGCCTCCCGAGTGCTGGGATTAAAGGTGTGTGCCACCACCACCTAGCCTTATATACCAAATTTAACCAGAGTCAAAAACTATACAACCCCATGTACAGTTAGTTCAACTGGACATTTGGAATAGTTGTGGACCTTCACATTAAA
The DNA here is from genome assembly GCA_902168405.1 of Peromyscus aztecus. Lineage (NCBI taxonomy): Eukaryota > Metazoa > Chordata > Mammalia > Rodentia > Cricetidae > Peromyscus > Peromyscus aztecus. The sequence goes on from CABHPQ010001986.1 coordinate 20,741, forward strand.
TTTTACGTTTTCAGTATCTAATATATTTTTTGTACTTATGGATCACTGTCTTAGGGATCCTATTGCTGTGAATCATGAAACACCATGATCAAAAAGCAAGTTGGGGAGGAAAGGGTTTACTCAGCTTACACTTCCACATTGCTGTTTATCACCAAAGAAAGTTAGGGCAGGAACCCAAGCAAGGCAGGATCCTGGAGGCAGGAGCTGATGCAGAGGCCATGGAGGGGAGCTGCTTACTGGCTTGCTTCCCATGGCTTGCTCAGCCTGCTTTCTTGTAGAGCCCAGGACCACCAGCCCAGGGATGGCCCCATCCACCATGGGCTGGGCCCTCCCCATTGATCACTAATTGAGAAAATGCCTTACAGCTGGATCTCATGGAGGCATTTCCTCAACTAAGGCTCCTTCCTCTCTGATGACTCTAGCTTGTGTTAAGTTGGCACACAAAATTAGCCAGTACAATCATCAAAACCAAAATATCCATGACAGAATTGGAACCAGGAAAGTAATTATGTTCCTGTCCTCTTTCATCACTCATATCCACTACCTGCACTCAGTCCTTCTTCATTCCCTTATGTCCATCCTTCCTTTCTTCTTTTCTTCTTGTTGTACTATACCCACCTGCACATTTGTTTACACACACACACACACACACACACACACACGCACACACGCACGCACGCACACGCACACGCACACACATAATTGGCTAGATTCCTCTGCAAGAACAGCTAGTGCTCTTAAACAGCTGGGCCAGCACTCCAGTCCCGAAACACCTCTCTGTGTAGCCCAGGCTGTCCTCAAACTCACTACTCCTCCTACTTCAGTCTCCACGTGCTGGGACTGCATGTCTGCCCCAGCATACCTAACTCACATCCAGTTTCTAACCCCAAGATCCCAGAGAAAGGGGGGCACAGATGAGGGCCGCTAGCGTCTGCCATCAGACCAGGAGCCGGACACTGTCTTCAGCCTTCCAAGCTTCCTCAGCCTGGTGAGTTACCCCTGCTTCTGGAGCTTGTGCTATGGAGGCTAGAGTATTACAGTTCCATTTATGTGTTCCTGCTCTGCTGGGGATGGAACCCAGGGCTAGGGCTTTGCCACCTCGCTCCCAGCATGTAATACTTCATTTCCCACATCAAACACCAGCCACTTCTCACCTCCAGGCTTTGTCAGAGTTCAGAATTGGTTTCTGTCCTCGAGTACGGAACAACGTGAGCTCCACTGAGGCCTGATCTGCCCTGGCTGGGCCTAATTGTCTTCCCACCTTTGGACTCCCTCCTAGCCCAGAGCAAACCTGCTTTTTTCCTGTGTCTTCCCCACCTGTGGGTGGGAAGGTGTCGGGTCTAACACTGGCAAAGATGACGCAGCTGGCAGCCTCGGGTGCCATATTTACCCTAGAAACGGAAGGTGCTGGAAGCTAATTTCTCCCTCCCTCTTCTATTTTCTTGTTTTCTTGTCTTTTGTTTGTTTGGTTTGGGGGTTGTTGAGACAAGGTCTTGCTAACTAGGTCATTCAGGCTGGCGTGGAACTTGAGATCTTTCTGCCTCCACCTCCAAGTGCTGAGATCTATAGTGTGGCTACTACACCTGCCCGGCTGGACTGCTGGAATTATATACCCCCCACCCCCGACCCCCACCTTGTGGAGTGTTATGTACATGTTCTTGTATTTGTGTACACATGATGTGTTCAGAGGCCAGAGGTGTCAATGTCCATAGCTCTCCATCTCATTTTGAGATAAGATCTTTTTTTTTTTTTTTTTTTGGTTTTTCGAGACAGAGTTTTTCTGTGTAGCTTTGTGCCTTTGTGGCTCACTCTGTAGCCCAGGCTGGCCTCGAACTCACAGAGATCCGCCTGGCTCCGCCTCCCAAGTACTGGGATTAAAGGCGTGCGCTGCTGCTGCTGCTGCTGCTGCTGCTGCCGCCGCCGCCGCCGCCGCCGCCGCCGCCGCCACCACCACCACCCTGTCGAGATAAGATCTCTTGCTGACCCTTGGCACTCATCAGTTCAGCTAGGCTAGCTGACCAATGAGTTCCAGGGATCAGCCATCCCTGCCCACCCCAGCACTGGGATTACAGACTCCTGCTTGCTGCTGTGTCTGGCTTTTACGTGGGAGTTAGGGATTTGAACTCAGGTTTCCTGGCTTGTAGAGCAAGCGCTTTACCAGCTCTGCTCTCACCAGCCCCTGGAGGTTTGGGGTTGGTTTTTTGTTTTTAATGTATTTATTGGGAGGAGGGCATAGGAGCATCTCGTATGGCAGTCAAAGAACAACTGACTGGAGTCTGGTCTCTTCCTCCACCGTGTGAGCTCCTGGGATGGACTTTAGTTTTTATCAGCCTTGGTGGCAAGGATCTTCACCCACTGAACCTCTCACAGCCTTAATGTGTAGTCTTAATTTGTAGCTCACTACAGGACAGACCTAACTGCTCCTCTTAGTAGGTATGGGGCCATCTAGGCTAAATCATTCTCTCTCTCTCTCTCTCTCTCTCTCTCTCTCTCTCTCTCTCTCCCCACCAAACTGTTATGACCACTCGTCTCTTCACTTTGGAGGATAAAAGGGTTTCCTGCCAGACCGTCATCAGTGGACAGGGTGGATCGCAGCCTTTACCGCGACACTCTCACTCAGCTTATGGTGTGAGAAAGCCTCCCTCCCCGGCCCCAGGGCCCAGCACTTCCTCCCTTCCCAGGCACTTTTGGGAAGATACTCCCTCCTCCGAGTGCTGAGAAAGTGGCCTGGTTTTTCCAGTTGCAAGAACACCCCATTCTCCAGGGTGCCAGGTGCCACGGTAAGGGCTTGGGAGAAACTCTAGCTCTAATTAGGTTGGAACGCTGCCTTCTTAGCAAGTTTCTAGATGATAATGGGGCTGATGCTGCCTGGCCTCTGTGGGCACCCATACACACAATGCACAAACATACATGCAGTCGTCACATACACACATGCAGTCACATACATAGCAGATAAATCTTTTTCAAAAAGAAAGAAAGAAATCACTTAAGACCTGCTGTCCACACCCCCAGCTCCAAAATGCTTCACATTTACAGAACATTTCACAATTCATACACTGAGCATGGTGGCACATGACTAGAATCCCAGCCCTTTGAGGCTCAGGCAATAGAATTAATGTCGGTTCAAACCTAGTCTCTTCCACATAGTGAGTTTGAGGCCAGCGTGAGCTACAAAGAGACATCCTTTCAAAAGCCAAAACAAAAACGATGAGGTTGGGGAGATGGCTAAGTGCTTGTGACACAAGAATGAGGCCCCGAGTTCCATTCCCAGCATCCATAAAAGCCAGGCTCAGTGGCACACACCTGGGGAGTGTGCCACTGAGCCTGGGGGCTGGGGAAACGGAGCCCGGCAGACCCCTGGAGCTTGGCGGCCAACCAGGCTAGTCTAGTGTGCTCCGGGTTTAGTGAGAAACCCATTATCACAAAATAAGGTGGAAGAAGACACCCAATGTCACCTCTGGCCTCCACACACGTGTGTACACACACATTCATGCTCGTACACATGTAAACATACACACAGTAAAAGATGCAACACACAGAAGGTGGGTAGTGGCTCACATCTGTCACTCAGCGCTCAGCAGGCTGAAACAGAAGACTGTGAGTTAGAGGCAACCACGGACTATGTATGTAGTGAGTTCCAGCCCAGCCTGAATTTAAAAAAGCAGAACAAGGGCCAAGCAGTGATGGCATGCACCTTTTATCCCAGCATTCAGGAGGCAGAGGCAGGCGGATCTCTATGAGTTCAAGGCCAGCTTGGTCTACAAAGTGAGTTCCAGGACAGCCAGAGCTGTAACACAGAGAAGCCCTGTCTCGAAAAATAACAACAAAAACAAAGACACTTTAAGTTCATATGCTGTTTTTCCACTAAATTATTTGTCTGAGTTCTGTGACAAACTCACCATGTGATAATTGGGAGTTGTTAGCTTCATTTTACTGCAGGGGACACCAATGATCAGAAAGGTTAAGTGACTATCAATTCTGCTGGTACAGAATTGATGTGCTAAGACCCGGATCCAGGTGTTCTGATTCTGAGTTCAAGGCTCCCTTGGGTCCTTCTCTGCCCTGACCTGTGATTGGCAAATGGAAACCTCCTGTGCTTAGGATAGCTGAGGTGAAAGGAGAAACTGGCTGTCCCTCTAGAGTCATTGGACTACATGCCCAGTGGCAGCCTCTTTACAGTGATTAAATTGTCCTGTGCTAGTGACAGATTGGAAGTCCAGGAGGCAGGTGGACGATGGATGCATTGAAGAATGCCTCTGGGACAGCCCAGCTGATGTGAGCCATCCATCACCAGGAGCTGACAGGACCCACTGGACTCCTCCAGCGCCTCTGGAGACGGGGCATTTGAGGGGCTGATGGGCCAGATGTGACCTCCAGACATTTGCATCTGAAATTCCTCATTTCCTGGCATGGACTGACTGAGGAGGCGTGCAGGGCTGCCATGATGGGCTTAGCACTTTCAGCTCCTTTGAGCCTCACTTAAGGCAGCCTGGTTGTGGTGGTGTTTCCCCAAAGGTTGAACAACTTTAAGTGACTGGAAGAATACGATTAGACAACTGACTGTGTTGACCTGTGGATGGAGATTTGCCAGAATACACTAGAATTTTTAAGTGGAACTTTTCTTTTTCTTTCTTTCTCCCCCCCCATCCCCAGCTTAGGACCAAACCCAGGGCAAGCGCTCTCCCACTGAGCTAAATCCCCAACCCCTTCTTTCTTCTTAAGATTACACTTATTATCACTATTATTGTTGCTATTATTATTCATTATTATCATTATTATTTTGAGACAGGGTCTCTCTAATGTAGCTCTGACTGTCCTGGAACTCTCAATGGAAACCAGGCTGGGTAAGCTTGCAAGAATTTCCCTATATCTGCATCTGGAGCCCTGGGATTAAAGGTGTGCACCACCACAACAGGCTACCTTTTTAGGTCGAGGCAAGGGCCCATGAAGTTGCCCAGGCTAGCCCAAACTTACTCTACAACCCAGGCAGGCCGTAAGCTTACCACCCTCCTGCCTCAGCCTCCTGAGCACCTATGGGCTTCCAGGCTGTGTTAATTTATTATATCTGGCCACCTCTTCTTCCTTCCTGGCTCTCACCTTTCCTTCGTGTCTTGTTTTTATTTTGAGACAGGATCTCACTCTTAACAATCCTCCTGTCTCAGCTCCCCACATGCTGGAATCACAGATATATATTTTCATCCACTAAGCAAATCCTTTACTTCTGTGTAAGTTTTGCAATACCTTTGATGGATGGGACTGTAAGATTCTTGGACACAGTTGCCAAGACCTTCTAGAAGGTCTTCAACAATCAGGATTTCAGGATGGCCTCAGGACAGGAGAAAAGGACATGATGACCTTAGAGGTCCCTAAACTCTATTTACAGCATTGGAAGTAGGGGACCCAGCAGACACTCAGTACAGAATGTTAAAGCTAGCCCTGCACACAGGGATTTGCTGCAAGCTGTCTCAGTAAGGCAAAGTGGGCCGGAGAGCTGCCAGAGGGCTGCGGGCCTCCTCACACAAGGACACCTGGGAACCTAATTCCTCACAAAGTCATTTCCACACTCACTCAGCACCACACCGGTCATGAGTTGAACAGAGAAACCAGAGCAATAAAATGAGCATAAATCAAAGGCAACCATGTTAATAAAATGGACCCACGGGGTCAGGGTGGCAGGCAGAACATTAGAATTCAGACAGCTTTAGGATCTGTCTGGACAAATTACACAAATTGCTGCCAGAGGTACCCCAAAGTTCACATACGATATGCCTCCGGGCTCATTTTACTCCCATTTCCCCGGCAGTAAATTATTAACTGAACAAGACCAGACTGGTACAGCTGCAGTTCCAACACAGGCCTGATAGCTGCCCAGAAACTCATTCAGTAATCTGGACTGGAAATGAACCCCCCCATCCTCACCCCACCCCACTCATATCCCACCTCCCACCCCTACCCCCTACCCCCACTCCCCCGTCCAAAGTCTCACTGAGCCCTGGCACCAGGCTGCAGCAGGAGAGCCCTGAAGCGGTGTCCTGATAAGCAGACAAAGGTGACCCTGTGGCTTGGACTAGCACTGACCCAAAACTCAGTGACCTTGTAAAAAAGCCAAGGATGCCGGAGGCCATAGAAGATGAGATGAAAGAGAGGAGATGAGGAAGGAGAAGGACTGCAGGGGAAGCCCAGGATGAAGAGGGAGGGAGCGGAACAAGGGAGAGAGGAGAAACACTACCCTCTTTGGGGCAGAATGTGGCAGGGGGCGGCAAACACGGGTTTCCAAAGAGCATCTGCTGCCTTTTCAATCGCTCATCTCAGTTCCTGGAGGTCCTTTCAGTCTTTGGGGCTCAGCTCAAATACCACCAGGAACCAATCCCAGCACTCAGGAGGCAGAGGCAGACAGATCTCTGTGAGTTCCAGGAATAGCCTGGTCTACATAGAGTCCAAGACTAGTCAAAGCCACACAGAGACCCTGTCTCAAAACTCCAAAATAAATAAATAAATAAATAAATAAATAAATAAATAAATAAATAAATAAATAGAATGTATTTATAATGGTTATTTATGTTATTATTATTATTATTATTATTATTACTATAGAATACCACATGGGGATCTGGGTGTAGCTCAGTGGTGGAGTCATTGCCTAGTATTCGCAAGACCCTGGGTTCCCAGGAGCACATTTAAAACCAGAACAGGGTGTCCTTGGATTTCCTTAAGGAAGTAAAAGCACCTGCCACCAGGAGAGGCAGAGACTAGAGACCTGGAGTCCCTAAGGCAAGTTGTTTAGCCAGACTAGCTAAGTTCGTGAGCTCTGGGTTCCCTGAGCCGCTCTGGTCCTCAAGCTGGCATGGCAAGCCCATTACTCACTCTCCATCTCCCCAGGCCTGTTCTTTTGTTGTGGTTTTATTTAAAGATTGGTTTTTTTTTTTTTTCACTAAAAATATTTTTTGGAGTTAGAGAGTTACAAGTCTCCATGTGGGTGCTGGGAATTCAACCCACATTCCCTGCAAGAACAGCCATCGCTCTTGCTCTTCTTTGTTTGTTTTTTGTTTTTTGCTTTTCAAGACAAGGTTTCTCTGTGTAGCTGTGGCAGTCCTGGAACTCACTGTGTAGACCAGGCTGGCCTCGAATTCAGAGATCCACCTGCCTCTGCCTCCTGAGTGCTGGGATTAAAGGCATGTGCCACCACCGCCCGTCAGCAATCACTTCTAACCTGAAGCCATCTCTCCAGTCCTTTATTTTTATTTTATTTATTTATTTACTTATTTATGTGTTATTTACTTGTGACAGGCTCACATTATGTAGCCACTGGCCTGGAATTCAGAGATCCACCTCTGTAGCTGGAGAGTTTCTCTCTAGGTCCCACCAACCCTGGCAGTCCCTTAGCCCACTTACAAAATAAACATACAGACGCTTATATTATTTAAACTGCTTGGCCATTAGCTCAGGCCTATCATTGTCTAGCTCTTATTCTTATATTCAGCCCACTTTTATTAATCTATACTTTGCCACGTGGCTCGTGGCTTACTGGTAACTTACATCTTTTTTGTCCTGGTGGCAGCTCCAGGCAGTCTCCCTTCCTGCCTTCCTGTTCCCTCAATTTTCCTCTCTGTTAGTCCCGCCTATACTTCCTGTCTGGCTACTGGCCAATCAGTGTTTTATTTATATAGAGTGATATCCACAGCATACCTCTGCTCTCCAAGTGTTGTTGGAATTAAGGATGTCACCACATAGTCCAGCTTGATTTTATAATTTTTTTTTTATGTCTTTTGCCTCCCTCAGGATGGAATTACATCAGAGCTGCAGACACCGGACTTTTAGGTGGGTTCTGAGGATCCTAAATCTGCTCCCCAGGTCTTTTAATCAACAAATGTCTACACGTCTAAGTATTCAATAGAATAAAAATGTGTGTTCAAACAAAAACATGTACCCAAGTGTTTATAGCAGCATTCATTATTCACAATGGTCAAAAGGTGGAGACAACCCAAATGTTCATCAGCTGAGTGAATAGACAACACTGGAACACAATGCTATTATTCAGTAATGGGAAGAAGAACAGAGGAACAATACATGCTGTAACACTCATTGTCTTTTTTTTTTTTTTTTTTGAGACAGAGTCTCGATTTTGTCCTGGCTATCCTAGAGTTTACTCTGTAGACCACGCTGGCCTGGGACTCACAGAGCTCCTCCTGCCTCTGCCACCTGAGTGTTGAGATTAAAAGCGTGTCCATCCAGACCAGCTCACTATGCATCTTGAAAACACTATGCTAAGTGAAATAAGTCTGACACAAAGGGCTACACACTGTTGGATTCTACTCTTATGAAATGCCCCAAACGAGCAACTATCACCGTCAGTCCGGCACTAGGGAGGCAGAAGCAGGTGGATCTCTATAAACCCATGATCAGCTGGGGCTATAGAGAGGGCTGTCTGAAAGAAAGAAAGAAAGAAAGAAAGAAAGAAAGAAAGAAAGAAAGAAAGAAAGAAAGAAAGAAAGAAAGAAAGAAAGAAAGAAAGAAAGGGAAAAGATCCCTAGCACTTTGGAAGGTGGAAGCAGGGGGATCAGGAATTCAAGGCCATTCTCCATTACATAGCACTTTGAGACCAGCCTGACTGCATGAGACCGTGTCTCAAGCAACCAAAAAGAAAAAGGAAACAAAAGGTGAATTCATAGAGACGGAGAAGAAGATTCATCTCTAGGGATGAGAGAGAGGAGAGAACTACTGATGAGCTAGGGACTCTGTTAGCTCCCAGATGCTTTTGACCTCAGCCCCTTCCTGGCTCGGCCTCCTGATGTCTGGAATTACAGATATGCATCTCCAGAAACTGCACACTCTAAGAGAGGAAATTTTGCGGGACCAGCAAAATGGCTCAGTGGGCAAAGTTGTCGAGTTTGACAACATCAATATGATCCCCAGGACCCACATGGTGGAAGGAGAGAACTGACTGCTACAAGCTGTCCTCTGACCTCCACACACATGCCAAGGCACACATGCCCATGCCTTTACACACACACACACACACACACACACACAGATAAATGTAATTTTCAAAAAGAGAGAGAATGAGTTTTAGGATCTGAGAGTTACATATTCACAAAATAATTAATAAAACTACATAAACAGAAACAAATTACTGTCTGATAATATACAAAATAAAACAATGAGAAGGGAGGGGATGTAGCTCATTTGGTAGAGAACTTGCCTAGCATGCATAAGGCCCTAGGTTCAATTCCCCAACACTATATATAGGTGGCATGTGGCTGTAATCCCAGCACTCAGGAGTCAGAAGCAGGAGGATCAGGAATTGGAGACCAGCCTGGACTACATAGTAAGACTGAGCCTTAAAGAAAAAACACAACAAAAATCAAGTATTGTGTCTGGAGGATGGAAACAAGTTCTCACTTGTCACGTGTCACTGAAGGTGCCTCAGACAGCAAATGCTTAGTGGAACCCCCAGGGGTCTTTAAAGCCTTTGATGCCTGGCAACCCTCCTCTGACACGCTATCGTAATTAGTCTGAGGTGCGGTGAGGGTCCTGCACATTCCCAGATCATTTCAATGTGCGGCAAAATTTGAGAGCCAGTGAGGTTGAGCAAATGGTTGATGAACAACTGTTTCTGGAAGCCAAAAGCCAGCCCCAGCCAGCTCTGCTCTGACCTCAGAGCAATCAGGCCAGATCAGTCCTTGGCAAAGTAAACAGCCACAGTCGTTCCCACTGCTCACCAAACCAGACAAACAAATCAGAACGTTCTCTCCCACTCCTTAAGGGCCACCGCTCTGTCAGTAAACATGGTTGATGAGCCGTCAGCAGTTCTGATGGAGGATGCTCTGCAATGTGAGACCTCCTCCCTTTGCCCCACACGCTCTTGCTGCCTCCATTTGTTGCTAGGGGACTAACGAGGAGGAAGGATGCCACTTAATAAACATATGCCTGTTGGATGTTGGAGACTTCTGGGTCTCCCTTCCCAGGACATTTGTGTTTTCAAAGACCCAACTGCTACACTGAGACATGGGTCACCAATTACAGAATTTCAGGGACTAAAGCCCTGTGTGACGGCTCACTCCTGCAATCCCAGCACCCAGAAGGCTGAGGGAGAGGATTGCTTCAGCTACATAGCTTACATTGTAAGCTAGCCTCAGCTACATAGTGAGTTCTAGGCCAGCCAGGGCTACACAGCACGACCTTGTCTCAAAAAACAGGGCCAGTAAGATGATTCAGTAGGCAAAGGCACTTGAGGCCAAGACTGAGGACCTGAGTTCGATCTTGAGGACTCACATGGTAGAAGGAGAAAGCTAACTTCTGCAAGCTGTCCTCAGACGACATGTGCCAATACCTACCCACAGAATGAGTCAGTAAACGTAATTTTATTTTATTTTTGAGACAGAGTCTCACAGTGCAGCTCTAGCTGTCCTGGAACTCACTATGTAGACCAGGCTGTCCTAGAACTCAGAGATCCGCCTGCCTCTGCCTCCTAAGTGCTGGGATTAAACGCGTGCGCCACCACATCTGGTTAATTTCTTTAATTTTAAAAAACAAAACAAAAATAAAAGAGCCAGATATAGTGCTCCACCACACCTGGCTGAAGGCAGCCTTTTGTGTTGCTCCAGGTCTCTGTCTCTGTCTCTCTGTCTTCTGTCTCTGTCTCTGTCTCTCAGTCTCTGTCTCTCTGTCTTCTGTGTCTCTGTCTCTCTGTCTTCTGTCTCTGTCTCTCTGTCTTCTGTCTCTCTCTCTCTCTCTCTCACTCACTTTCCTTTTCTTCTTCTTAGACATTCTCAGTGCTTTTTATCTTTTTAATGTATTTATTGTTTTAATTATGTATATATGTATGTGTCTGTGTGGAGGCATGTGCACATAAAAGTGTAGATACTTTGCAGAGTCCAGAAAAGGGAACCTGATGCCCCGGGAGCTAGAGTTACAGGCAGTTGTGAGCTGCCTGACATGGGTGCTGGGAACCTAACTCAGACCCTCTGCAAGAACAGCAAATATTGTTCAGAGAATAATCATCATCTAAAATTAACTGAGCATTTACTATGTGCTAAGAACTGTTCTAAGCTCTGTCTGTATTAATCAATCTTCTACAATCCCGTGATTTGGGAGGCTGAGGCAGGAGGGTTACCAGTTTCAAGTGAGCTGGGGCTATAGAGAGAGAACTTGTCTCAAAAAACTAAAATGAAAAACAAGTAACTAATGTTGCCCTAAGAAAATCCTTGAGATTCTTATACTATTACTGTAAGCTATGATACTGTTCACACTACAAGAGAGAGACAGAGGTGCACAGAAGATACACAATGTGCCCAAGGGCTTCCAGCTAGGATTTGAACTCAGGGACTCTGGTTTCAGAATCCCCATTCTTAACCATCACGTGAATAAAACCATCGAGAGTTGCACTATGGACAGCCTGCATACCCACAGTCCAAAGTGGGAACTAGCCAGTTGTTTCCACCCAGGGGCATCAGGGACATGAGTGAGATAATTTGCTGCTCAAGTCCATCCCTCCCTCCAATTGCTAAATCCCTGTGGTAGTAATCGAGAGGCAGGATTCCAAAATAAACCTCATCTGAAAACCACTGGGATAAACATTTTTTTCTTCTTAGTCTTTTTTGTTGTTGTTATGTTTTGGTTGAGAGAGGAATAAATCTTCTATTCTGAGAGCCTTTTCAGGGTAGCAGTAGCTTGTGTCTCTTTCCCTTTCCCACAGTGCTTGCCCCATAGAACCGTACACAGCTTTACTGAGGGTACCTGAGAGTACCCAGAACCCTCACACTGGCACTCTCCGACCCGGGGCTCAGATGGGCATAGACTGGAGGGGATGCCCAGCCTTTTGTTTTTGTTCTAGGTTTGTATGTGAGAAAGAGTGTGTTCATGCATGTGTGGATCTTGTTTGTTTTAGTTCCTGGATCAAACCTAAGGTCTCATGCATGCTCAGCGAGTATTCCACCCCTAAGCTGCACCCCTGGCCTCTCCAGTCTTACCGAACCGGAATAATATGGATAAGAAGTTGTGTATGGTGGAGTTACCTCCAGCAGCCCTCATGAGCACACGACAGTTTTCTGTTTCTCATTTAGTCTCCCTAAAAAGCCAACATGGGAGTAAAGAAGAGCAGGAATTAGTAATGCTTTCTACCAGGAGGAAAAAGCATGTGACACTAAAAATACTGCAAGGGAACACAAAATAACCCAACGGGTAAGAGTGCTTGCCACCAAGCCTGATGTCCCCACGTCTTCAACCCCCAGAACTCATGGGGTAGGAGAGGGCCAACTCCTGCAAACTGTCTTCTGACTTCTGCACCACCACCACCTCTCTGTCTCTGTCTCTGTCTCTGTCTCTGTCTCTGTCTCTCTCTCTCTCTCTCTCTCTCTCTCACACACACACACACACACACACACACACACACACACACGCACGCATGCACGCACACAAATAAATAAGTAATTAAATAAATGTAAAAAATGTAAAGCTATTCCTTCTCCCCCTACTCTCCAGAGACAGAGTCTCTCTGTTTAGTCCTGGCCGTTCTGGAACTCACTATGTAGACCAGACTGACCTCCAACTCACAGAGATCTGCCTACATATGCCTCCCAAGTGCTGGGATTAAAGGCCTGAACTACCACAGCCAGTACCCTTCTTTGGAAAAAAAGTTGTTTTTTTTTTAATGTGTGTGAGCAATGACCTGCTTACACATACCCCAGATGTCAGATCCCCTGGAACTGGAGTTACAGACAGCTGTGAGTTGCTATGTGGGGGCTGGGAAATCAACCCAGGTTCTCTGGAAGAGCAGTAAGTGCTCTTAACTGATCAGCCGTCTCTCCGGCTCCTTACTTTTTATTTTTAATTATTTGAAATATGAGTGTGTCTGTTTCTGGGTATGTGCACATGAGTGCAGATGCCCACACAGGCCAGAAGAGGGCATTAGAGTTAGAGTCACAGGCCTTTGTGAGCTGCCTGAGATGGCTTCTGAGAACCAAACTCCAGCCATCTGTACATGCTCTTCACCGTTGAACCATCTCTCCAGTCCCGGTTTTTCCTTTTTTTTTTTTTTTCAAGATCCATGAGACTTATAACCCAGGCTGACCTTGAACTTGATACATAGCCAAGAATGACCCTCAACTGCTATTCTTCTGCCTCCACCTCCCTAGTAACAGGATTATAGCCATGCACCACCATCCTAGTTCATAGGATAGTGAGGCTTGAACCCAGGGCCTCATGTATGCTAGACAAACACTTACCAGCCAAGCCACATGCCCAGCCCTCTGAAGTGTCTGTGCAATGCTCTGTTGCAGGATGTGTTTTAATCATCTGAAAGGTTTAGTTAACTTCCAAGCTTGCCGGGTTTGGGTGTTTGGTTTTAGAAGTAATGCTGCACTGTATCCTTCACTCATCTAACTCTGCTTTTGTTTTAATTGTTCAGATAATTCTCAGGAACAGGACTATTGAGTCAGTGGGTGTGGGCATCTTTCTGGCTCTTGGCACGAAGTTCATGACACTTTCCAAGAAGTATTGAATAATTTGCAAGGTTTCCCAGCAGCTTAGCACACCTATTTCACCAACATTTTCACCTTTTAGCTGGGTGGGGTGGTGCATACCTGTAATCACACGGCTGGGGAGTCTGAGGCAAGAAACTCAAGAACACTCATTGGAGGCAGACCCAGACTTCATAGTAAGACCCTGTCTTAAAAGTGCTTCAGGTCCGGACTGAAGGGATGGCTCAGTGGTTAAGAGCATTGGCTGCTCTTTCAAATGACCTGGCTTCAATTCCCAGCAACCACATGGCAGCTCACACCTGCCTGTAACTCCAGTTCCAGGGCTTCTAACACCTTCACACAGACATACATGCAGGCAAAACACCAATGATCATTTAAAAAAAAAAAAAAAAAAAAAGCATTTCAGGGCTGGCAAAATGCCTCATCAGGTAGAGATGCATACAACCGGACCTGATGACCTGAGTCCAATCCCTTGACCTATGTAGTAAAAGAGACCAACTCCCAAAGGTTATCCTCTTTAATCCCAGCACTCAGGATGCAGAGACAGGTGGATTTCTGTGAAGAGAAGGCCAGCCTGGTCTACATAGTGAATTCCAGGACATCCAGGATTACAAAAAGAGACCCTGTCTCAAAAAATAAAATTAAAAGGTTGTCCTCCAACCTCCTCTGACACACACATGTAATTAAATTTTAAATTTTAAATAAAAATTTAAAAAATTACACACATAATTTTTAGGACCAGCTGTGGTGGTGCAGGATTTTAATCCCAGAGCTCTGGAGGTGCATAATCCTAGCATTCCAGAGTCTGAGGCAAAGGGGCTCAAGTTCACATACACAGACCGGGTCACAAAACGAAGTAACAGCAAATGCAGATTTTTAGCCTCCCAAGGATCTACGGGATCTTGGAGTCTCCTTCCAGGAAGTCTTCAATCCCCAGGCCACGCGACCAGGGCCTCTGCGGTTGGTTGCCCATTTCCATCTTGATCCAAAGGAGCAGGAAGCTCGTTAGGAAGGGGCTCTTTCTGCTCCCCAGAGGAACCGGTTAGACTGCCTGGAAATCCAGTTTTTCCAAAGCATTAGCATAAAAGCGCTGGAGAGCGGAGAGAAAGGAGGCCAGCTTCCCCCGCTCTGGAGAGAACTCTCCCTCCCCAGAAGAAGGGGGGGCTGCGGCGGACCGCGTGGCAGGTGGTGTTTATCTACAATCACGGGCTATTCACCAAACTCCCAAACCGCCTCTTGGGTGCAAATTGTTCATCAGTGTCCTCACTTAGCCATTCATCCCGAGAGCTGAGCCACTTAGGATGCCTCCCTGCTCAGCAAATCAAACTCCAAAAGAGCCCATAAGGCCTGGAAACCACTCAAAGGCAGCTTCCCCACCCCGGGCTGGGGAAGGACACCGCCAGCCCTTAGGTTTGAAGGAGGCAAGTGTGTTCGCTAGAGCAAAATCAGACATTTTTATATAATCTCCATAGAGTCTCCCTTTACTGGAGATAGGAGAGAGAAGGTTTTCAACTCCACCCTTAAAACAACCATCCAACCTTTCTCTGCTGCTAATTCATTTGTGAGCAGGCAACCCAGGATCTCAGCCCGGATCCAGTGACCCAGCAGTCAGGGTGCGCTTGGAAGAGACGTTTGTTTATTTAACTGTCTTTAGCGTTGTTTCCCACTGGGCAAAAGCCAACACCCCGGAGACAAAGGACCAGTTACGCCATCCTGTCTTTCTGGGTCATGCCCAGCCATGTATGACCTGCAAACACCAATTCTGAGGCGGCAAAAGCTGTTAAATAAAAACACTATGGGATCCATATAAGATTGTTACGATTTTTTTAATTCATTCTAATCAACGTGTGTATTTGTGTGTGTGCACATGGGTATATCACTTGGTGGGGAGAGCGGAAGTGCACGTGTGCCATGGAGCTCAGAAGGTAACTTTGTGGAATGGTTCTCTCCTTCCACCTTCTACATGAGTCTGGTAGCTGGGCTTCCCATACCTTGACCTGCTGAGCCACTGCCCAGGGCCAAGATTATTTTTTAAATCTATCAAATAAATGAGGCTGGGGCATTGGCTCCATGGGTACAGTGGGCAGGTGTGACAGCCTGCCTATACTCCGAGCACTCCAGAGGCAGGAACTAGGGAACCATGGGGCAAGTTAGCTGCTAGAGTGAAGCAAATCAGCAAGCTCTACGCCAGTGATAGATACTGCCTCAATACGTCCAGTGGAGTGCTGGAGAGATGGTTCAGAGGTTAAGAGCACTGGCTGCTCTCTCAGAGGACCTGGGTTCAATTCCTAGCACCTACATAGTGACTCACAACTGTCTGTGACTCCAGTTCTAGGGAATCTGGTGCCCAGATGAACATACATACATGCACGTATGTATGTATGCTCAGAAGAGTATATAAAATACTCATATAAATAAATTTTAAATAAATAAATAATAAATATGTATCACGGAAGGCAATTAATGAACACATGTGGATGCACATGAATGTTTACACTCACACAGGGAATAGATTATCTTATAAAAAAAAATCTAGTCAGGATTAGGTTTTTAATCCTAGAGACAGGCAGGCAGATCTCTGAGTTCAAGGCTAGCCTGTTCTACAACCAGACTACACGGTGAGAACCTGTCTCAACAACAACAATGAAAAAAAACTATCAGTTAAACTAGGGATGGAGTCCTACTACAGTCTATAATTGCAGCACTCAGGAAGCTGAGGCTAGATTGCTATGGATTAAAAGCCATCCTGAGTTCCAGACCAGCCTGGAGAATAATACAAAACCCTATCTACAAAAACACAAGATGGCTCAGCAGTTACAAACACTGACTGCTCTTCCGGAGGACCAGGGTTCAATTCCCAACACCCATCTAATGGCTCACAACCATCTATAACTGCAATCCCAAGGGATCAAACATCCTCTTTTGAACTCTGAGGGTACCACACACACTGCACTCATATACATAAAATAAAAATAAAATCTCAATAAATATTTTAAACCAGAAGAAAAAAATCTATTAAGTTAACTTAGAATCGGAGTTAGTGTGTGATTGTTGCTCTTCCAGAGGACCCAAGTTTGTTTCCTGCACCCACACTGGGTAGCTCACCATCTCCAGAACTACAGCTCCAGAGGATCAAACACCCTCTTCTGGCTTCTAAGGATACCTACGAGGCCCTTTCCCACGCACACAACATGCTCACACGGAACTAAAACAATTTTTTTTTTTTTTTAGACAGGGTTTCTCTATGAAGTTATGGCTGTCCTGGAACTCACTCTGTAGACCAGGCTGGCCTCAAACTCACAGAGATCCTCCTGCCTCTACCTCCCAAGTGTTGGGATTAAAGGCATGCGCCATAACTACCCAGCTTGTTTTATTCTTATTTTATTTTATGTGGATGGAGTTTTGTCTGCATGTACGTCTGTGCACCACACATATACCTGGTGCCCAGACATACACACTTAAAAATAAATAAACTGGGGCTCGTCAGTTAAATACACTAGCTGCTCTTGCAGAGGATTCAGGTTCAATTCCCAGTACCCACATGGCAGTTCACAACTATCCTTAACTCTAGTCCTAGGGGATCCAGTGCTCTCCAAAGACACAAACCTAACATCTAGGCAAAACACCCAGACACAAAATATAATTTTATTTATTTATTTATTTATTTATTTATTTATTTATTTATTTATTTATAATCATTAAAGACCTTTAATGCCAGCACACAGGAGACAGAGGCAGGCAGATCTCTGTGAGTTTAAGGCCAGCCTGATATACAGAGTGAGATCTAGGACAGCCAGAGCTACACAGAGAAACCATGTCTCAAAAAAAGAAAAGAAAAAAGAAAAGCTAAGGATCTGGTTTTGTGTTTATTGCGGTCCCTTGAGGGATTAAGGGACTGTCTCAAGCTGCAGTGAGCAAACGGTGGAGGTGAGCCTCAGTCCGCCACCACAGCTTCTACAACTGACCAGGGAGAGGAGGAAACTATGGTAACTGGGTCTCTTTACAGCTGTGTATGGCCGCCATGACACTTTACAGGGCTTCTTCCAGCCCCTCTCTCACCAGTTCCTCTTCCAAAGCAAGTTCTTGTGCCTTCTCCTTACCCCACCCCACTCTTGCTTTGAGAAATCCCTTTTCTGAAGAAAATGCATTCCCTTTTTTCAACTGGGAGCTGAGTCAGCACTGGCACTTGGGACACCACCTCCTTGGGGAAGGGAACCACTTTTTTCTGGTTTTGCCCCTAAACTAAAAGACAAACATTGATCCTAAGATATTCAAGGCATCAGCCCATTCTTTAAACCAGGAATTCCACAGTATTGTCATACTTTGGGTTCTGGACATGAGCAAGCCCCTCAGCCAAGGCTGACAATATTAACACTGTTTAGTATTTCATTATATTTCATTTATTTGGTAAAAATAAATGGTATAAATGTGGAAGTCAGAGGACAGCTTGCATGAGTTAGTCTTTCCTTCCTTCCACCAGGTGAGTCCTAGGGATGGAACTCAGGTCATTATGATTGATAGCAAGTGCCTTTAACTGCTGAGCCGGCTCATTGGCCTCTGCACAGTATTTTTGTTGTTGTTGTTGTTTTTGTTTTTGTTTTGTTTTGTTTTTCGAGACAGGGTTTCTCTGTGTAGTTTTGGAGACTATCCTGGAACTCACTCTGTAGCCCAGGCTGGCCTCGAACTCACAGAGCTCCTCCTGCCTCTGCCTCATGGGATTAAAGGCGTGTGCCACCACTGCCTGGCCCCTGCACAGTATTTCAATACTGTCACAGTTACATGTGCCCACCCAGCCAACTTTCCCAACCACCTACTGGTCTCAAACATTGCTTCTGCAGACAAGTTTGGACCTCTAGATCATAATAATTTAGGGCTGGGAATGTAGTTCAGTTGGTTGAGTGTTTGCCTAGCATATGTGAGGCCCTGGGTTCGATCTCCAGCAGCATTAAAAAAAAATTAACGACATACATTTGAATTTACTGTTGTGGCACACACCTATAATCCCAGCACTTGGGAGGGGATGAAGAAGAATCAGGAGTTCAAAGTCATCCTTGGCTACACAGTGAATTTGAGGCCAGCCTGTACCACATGAGACTGTCTCAAAATATACACCTACAAACAAAGCTAACTAAGTGTTAATAACTCTTTCTTGTTGTTATTGAGGCAGGCTTTTGCTGTACAGCCCTGGCTGGCCTCAAACTCTTGATCCTCCTGCCTCAGTGTTCCAGGGGCTGGGATGACAGGTGTGTGTACTGCCATGCTCCACTGGCAATGGCATTTTCTAAAACTCCTTGGTTTATCTCAACAAGTAGTCAAGGTTAAGACCCACTGAACTGAAGGAATTCAGAGGTGACAGATAAGAGGGCAGACTAGAAAGGCCATGGAATGTTCCAGCAGGAGGTGGGATCTGAGCCACGTCTCTGAGAATAAGCAGGGAGCAAGAAAGGAATTCAAGCGAGGCAAACAGCGTACGCACACACTCCGCTTGGCAAAAGACTAATAAAATGAGAAATGGGCTGGAAGTGGCCCCCAACACCAAATAAGGGGTTCTCCTAGACCCGAGTCACAGGAGAATCTGAGATTTGCAGGGAGATAAGCTTGGGGAGAGAAAACAAGAGCTTAGAGAAATGTTGGAGCCAAGGCCAGGCCACAGAGATTATTAAAGATTTTCTAAGCAGGCATGGTGTGGTACATGCCTGTAATCTCAGCACTTGGGAAATGGAGGCAGGAGGGTCAATTCAAGGTCATTCTACTCTTTTTTTTTTGGGGGGGGGTCTCAGCAGGTAATGGTGCTTGCTGCCGTGGCTGAGGACCTGAGTTGTGTCCCCATGCCCACAGGATGGAGGGAAAGAACCAACTCCCACCACTTGTCCTGACTTCTACCTGTGTGTGTAGCTGTGAGCACACCTTTAATCCCAGCACTCGGGAGGCAGAGGCAGGTGGATCTCTAAGTTTGAGGCCAGCCTGGTCTACAGAGTGAGATCCAGGACAACCAGAGCTATACAGAGAAACCCTGTATCAAAAAGCAAAACAAAACAAACAACCATTTCGGGATATTTGAGCAAACTGTGTAAAGATGTGTCCCCATTTTACCTCACTTGCCTAAGGCACCTGATTGGTTTAATAAAGAGCTGAACGGCCAATAGCCAGGCAGGAGCGGATAAGTGGGACTTCTGGGCAGAGATAGGAACTCTGGGAATAAGGGAGGCAGGCTCAAGCCAGCCAGACACAGAGGGAGTCAGACCTACAGAATGGAGGAGAAGTAAGCTAGTTGGGAATAAGCCTGAGCTAAAGGCCAAGCTTTCATAATTAATAATAAGTCTCCGTGTCATTATTTGGGGACTGGCAGTCCAAAGAAAGTCCAACAAGAAAGACTCACTACACAAAACAAAACACCACCTTTGTGTGTTGGCCCAAGTTTATATGCACACACATATATGTACAGTAAATAAATCAAAACATTTTATTATTATCTTATATGTACGTGTGTTTTTCCTGTGTGTATATCTATGTATCATGTGTATGTCTGGTGCCCTTGGAGGTCAGAAAAAAGCATCAGATCCCCTGGAACTGAAGTCACAGACAATTGAGAACTGTCGTGTTGGTCTTTGCTCTTACCCAGGGAGCCATCTCTCCACTCCAACAAATATAATCTTAAGAAGAAATATTTAGGGGTCAGTGAGATGCTCAGAGAGTGAACTGCTTGCTTTAAAAAGCTAAAGACCTGAGTTCACCCTCCAGAGCACACAAATATGGGAAGAGGACCAACCCCATACAGTTCTGCTCTGGCTGTGCACCCACACATACATCATCCACACACACAGCAACAATAAATACAACAGGAGGGCTGGAGAGATGGCCCATCAGTCATAAGCACTGCTGCTCTTGCAGAGGACCCAGGTTAGGTTCCCAGCACCCACACGGCAGCTCACAAGTGCCTGTAACTCCAGTTCCAGAGGATCCGATGCTCTCTTCTGGCTCTCAGAGACATCAGGCGCACACTGCGGTACACTTACATGCATGCGAGCAAACACTCATACACATAAACTAAATATTTTTAAATAAGAAAAAAACTCTTAAAAAGGAGATTGAAAGGGTTTCTCACGTGGAAATACGTAGTAATGGGGAGGGAGGGATGCAGGGAGAGTCCCATGTAATACCGCTGGGAGCCTACGTGGGTAGTACTTCCCCAGAAGGCCGTGCGGCCCCGCCTTTATAGTAGTTTGAAAACATTGGAAAAATACTTCTATATCCAAAGAGACACAAGTTCATATCACTGAACTGAGCTAAAGCTGAAATTTCAGCTCCATCCTGCTCTGGCCGACACTGACCGCATGTGCAGAGAACACCCCTCACAAGTGTGTGCAGCAGCCAGGCTAGAGGCCTGTGGTTTGCAGTCACAGAACCGCACACTATCAGCCTTGGCTATGGGTCACTGTGATGATCTGAATGAGCCTCCTCCCATAGCCCAGGCACTTACTACATACTTGGTCCCCCCGTTGGTAAGGCTGTTAGGAGGTGTGGCCTTGCTGGAGGAAGTGTGTCACTGCAGGGTGGGTTTTGAGGTTTCACACTCAGTTCACTCACTCTCTTGCTGCTTGCTGCTTGCTGCTTGCAGCTTGCGATGGGGGAGCTCTTAGCTATCCTGCTGCCGTGCCTGCCTGCTGTCACACTTCCTGGGTGTGGTGGGGACAGGCTCTTACCCTTCTGGAGTCGGAAGCCCCAAACAAGCCCTTCCTTCTGTAAGCTGCCTTGGTCACAGTGTTTTATCACCCTCTAAGAAAGTCGTTAAATGTGGAGGAGTCTTCAGGGACTGTACCAGCGGGAAGCACTTCACCAGGGAGCTATGGGAAGGAGCTCAGAAGTGCTCAAGAAATCAGCCCTGAAAGGACTCAGACCCAGGACAGAGAAAATCAGTGGAAATGCCTGCTTTTGTACAGTGTGATGGTTCACGGCTGACATTCTCATGGAGGCTGCGGTGGGGGTGGGGAGGAGGTCACCTCAAATTTAAGGTCAGCCTGGGCTACGTAGTGAGTTCCTGGCCAACCTAGACTACAGAGTTCAGGAGGGAACAAAAATATCAGGTGTGGTAGTGCATGCCAGTCATCCCATCACTTGAAAGGTGGAAGCAGAAGAAATTCAGGGTCACCCCTGGTCACATGATGAGTTTGATGCCAGCCTGGGGTACAAGAAACCCAGGCTAAAAACAACCAAACCTACGCTACACCCCCACCCCCCCCCCCCCGCCCCCCTCCACCAAAAAAAAACAAAAAAACAAGCGAGAGAGGCTGGAGAGAAGGCTCAGCAGTTAAAAACTCATACTTCTCTTTCAGAGATCAGAGTTCAGTTCCCAGAAGCCTTGTCAGGCAGCACAGTCTCCTGTATCTACAGCTCCGTGGGTCTCCAAAGCCTCTAACCCACAGAGATCTGCCTGCCTCTGCTTCCCAAGTGCTGGGATTAAACATATGCACCATATGCCCTGTCCAAAATAAATCCTTTTTTTAAAGAGAGGGAAAAAAAACCCAAAATAATCAAAAGAGAACTGCTCTTGTGGGATAGTCCCCAGAGCTGGGGACAGACGAGTCAGAATTGTCTTTTCCAATCTTGGTAATTACTGTTCCCTTTGCCAGGAATTGATCCGTGTTAGTCACTTTTTGTCACAGGGAAAATCAATTTAAAAGGGGAAAGATTGATTTTGGCTCAGAAGTTTCAACCAGTGACCGGCTAGGGTTCTGTTGTTTTTAGGCCTGCGACAAAACAGAAATATCATGGCACCATGGTGGAAGGTATGGCAGAGGAAAATACCTCATGGAACCATAACGGGACAGAGAGAGGAGTTGGAGTGAGGAGAAAGAATCTAAGGACAAGATAAACCCTTCAAAGTCCAACCCACTTCCTCCTCCTCCACATCTTGCTAGCCCATCCAATACGAACCCGTTGGCAGACTAAGTCACTGATAAAAGTGAGAGTCCTCATGGTCCAGCCTGCTCTCAGTGGCACCAGCTGGGGACCAAGCCTTCATTCAACGCATGAGTCTTTGGGGAGAATCTTATATTCAAACCACAGCATGATTGATCCAAAGAGGTACCTAACATAGTTCCAGCTTAGAATCCAAGAAGTGTATCTAGAAGGAACTGCCTCCCACCAAAGAGAGGTTATCAGAAGGTGGAAGCAACCAACAGCCCTCCACTCTCTTCTGGAAGACCACTATCTGGATTTCAGATGATGGGAGCTGAGGCTGCATTCTTTTTTAATTTTATTTGTTTGCTTATTTATTTATTTATTTTTGAGGCTGCATTCTTGCAGTCCTGAGGAATCTCAGCGATTCTAAGCCAACAGCATCTCGGTTCCTTCACCTCACTGAACTGCCGAGCAGTCCCGCTTCCAGACTGTACAGCCAGGGAGACTATTAAACGAGCATATGCACAGTTCCAAACACTTTTTTTTGTTTGTTTGTTTTGTTTTTGTTTTTCGAGGCAGGGTTTCTCTGTGTAGCTTTAAGCCTTTCCTGGAACTCACTGTGTAGCCAAGGCTGGCCTCAAACTCACAGAGATTCGCCTGCCTCTGCCTCCCAAGTGCTGGGATTAAAGGCGTGCGCCTTTTTTTTTTTTTTAAGCTAAGTTCTTCCTCTGAAGCTTTTTTTGTTTTTAGATAGAGTTCCATGCCCAATGTGGTAGTCTTTAATCCTAGTACTCAGGAGGTAGACACACAGATTTGTGAGTTTGAGGACAGCCAGGGCTACAGAGTGAGACCCTGTCTTCAAAATAAAAGTTGCAGGGGGTGGGGGGAGGTGGGCAGGGCGGATGAGTTTCATGGAGCCAAGGTTGTCCTTCAACTCAATCTGTAGCCAATATTAACCTTCAATTCTTGGTCCTCCTGCCTCTACCTTCTGAGTGTTGTGATTACAAGCATATGCCACCACACTTGATTTAAGAGTGCTAGGGACTTTGGTGGCTGGAGAGATGACTCAGCGGTTAAGAGCACTGGCTGCTCTTCCAGAGGTCCTGAGTTCAATCCCCAGCAATCACATGGTGGCTCACAACCATCTATAGTCCTTCTTCTGGTGTGTATATCCATAACAAATAAAAAAAAAATCTTAAAAAAAAAAAGATTGAGGAAGCCAGCTTGGGCTACATGAAACTGTTTCGAAAAAATTTAAAAAACAATAAGAGGATATAAGGTGTATTTAGGGTTTTTTGTTTGGTTTGATTTCTGTTGTTGGCATTTATCTGTTTGTTGTGGTGGTTTGGATAAGAACTGGCCCCCATAGGCTCGAATGTTTGAGTACTTGGTCCCCAGTGGGTGGAACTGTTTGGGAAGGATTGGGAGGTGTGTCCTTGTTGGAGGAGGTGTGTCACTGGGGGTGGGCTAGAGGTTTCTAGAGTTGCGACATTCCCAGTGTGTGCCCTCTACCTCCTATTTGTGATGTGAGCTCTCAGATGCTCTTGCCACCATACCTTTGCTCCGCCATCCTGGACTCTAACCCTCTGAAACCGTAAACCCAATTAAATGCCTTCATTTATAAGTTGCCTTAGTCCAAGGTGGTATTTGGTGGTAGTAGTGGGTTTTTGGTTGTTGTTTTGTTTTGAGACAGGTGTCTCTATTTTGTATCTCTGGCTATCCTGGAACTCACTGTGTGGATCAGTCTGGCTTTGAACTCACACAGATCCATCTGCCTCTGCCTCCCAAGTGCTGGGATTACAGGCATTACCATCCCTCCCAGCACCACATAGGATTTTGTTTTAGGCTTTAGACATTCAAGTGAAGGTATCTGTGAAGCTACAGGACAAGGAGTCAAATAAAACACCTAAACTTAGGAGACAACAGGGCCGAGCTGATGTCGCTGGAGACTCCAAAGTTTCCCCAAGACTGTCAGGAACGCTGTCCAATGTTGGCAGTAGAAATGCCAACTCCACGGCATCTTAAAACTGAGACCAGACAGTTCATTCCAGGATCCACTGTTCACAGGCTTCACCGCAACCAAGCTCCCGGGCGGCTTCCGGTGGACAGCCCTGCTGGCCCGCAGAAGGATGCTGCAGCTTTCCCAGTACATCCTCAGATCTTTTTCAGAGCATGGAGGGCAGCTTCCCTTCACATGTTTTTGTCTGAAATCCCCCCAGCTTACATGTTCACCATTGTCAAGCACTGTGCTATCTGTCCACACTCAAATAAAACCTGGACTGAGATAAATGGTCATTTATCTTGCACCAATCATAACTCATCTACTGGCACCAAGGAGAGACCGCCTTCCCTGAACAAGAAGAAAATGAGCTTGGCGTGGTGGCACAAATCTTTAATCCCAGCACTCGGGAGGCAGAGCCAGGTGGATCTCTGTGAGTTCGAGGCCAGCCTGGGCTACAGAGTGAGATCCAGGACAGGCAGGGCTACACATTGTGAGACACATTGTGAATCTCACAAAATCAAAAATCAGAGGAAAACAGAGGAGGAGGAGCAGGAGGAGGAGGAGGAGGAGTGTTGAATTGGCAACCACCTGCATGTGCTGCTTAAGGGGGGAGGGACGGAGTGGGAAAGGACTGAGACAGAACTGGGAGAGGAGTGGGACAGGGAGAGAGGAGGACAGAGAAATAAAGGACAGAAGAGGAGGAGGACGGACTCCGGAAAGAGGCCAAACAAAGAACTACCAGACTGAAGAAGTGGACAGCACAGCTTCAGATCTTATAAGGATACCTAGAGAGGGCGCGGAGGCGGGGGATGCAACCAGAAAGTGTCAGCTAGTAAAAGAGTCATTTCCAGTCTGCCCTCCTCTGGGAAGGGAATTTGGCTGCTCACCTGGTGGCAAAATAAAAATATACAGAAGCAAATCTTATAAGGCGTTCAAATAGCTGAGGTCAATCCTGGTGAACATTAACTTGGCAAGTATTATCAAGAACTAAAAACATAGCCGGGTGGTGGTGGCGGCGGCGAACACCTTTGATCCCAGCACTCGGGAGGCAGAGCCAGGTGGATCTCTGTGAGTTCGAGGCCAGCCTGGTCTACAGAGCGAGATACAGGACAAGTACCAAAACTACACAGAGAAACCCTGTCTGGAAAAAAAACAAAAAACATCAACAACAAAGAACTAAAAATATATTAAGCAGGGTAAGCAGGAGGGTGTGTGTGTGTGTGTGTGTGTGTGTGTGTGTGTAGAGGACATAAAGAGAGAAGCTGAGCACAGAGCCTTCCAGAATCAAGCTATAGCTCGAACGGACCAGGGCTAAGTTGGAAGCTTCCTCTCCTGCATATTCATTGGGAAGTTTCTCGCCAGCCAGAGAGGGAGCCACGAGAGAGAAGAGCCCCTCCCACCAGGCTCCGTGATTAATTCTCAACTCCCTTGGGGTTTGATATAAAAAAGGGACTAATCACCCTCTCTCACCATCTGGACAATTATGGTCTCCCATCAGCTGGTACAAAATGAGGGGGTTGTGGCACTTTGGTGGCAGCCCTGCCCCCATCACATCTGGGCCTTAATCTCTTGAATTAGCCAAATCAAGGGAAGTTTGGGATTGTATTGTGAGCTGAGTGACGGAATAAATAACCTACCCGCCAGGCTGCACTCCCAAGTCTCCCCGCCTCCGCCATCGCGGCCAGACGGGCTCTACACATGCCTGGTAGGGAGACAGAAGGGTGGCTACTGTAAGGCTACAGCAAGGAGATGTCCATCTGCTGTCTCCCCTGGGCCCAGAGCAGGGGAAAACTCAGCTTGTACTGAGGGAGGCTGGACGTGGGGAGGGACAATACCAGGACTCTGAAATGTTAGGGCCCCTCTGGGTCCCGCCTTCCTGGCACGGATTGCACAAGTCTGGAACCCTCTGGAATTCTGTTCTATAGATTGCTCATAACTTGAGGACAAGGACCAGATGTGGCTTTCCAATATCCTTTCAGGTCCAGTACTCAAAGAAAGGCACAAGGAAGGACTTGGGGAATGTTAGTCATGTGAGGGAATGAAGGAAGGAAGGAAAGAGAGAAAGTAGAGTGTTAAGAACACACATTCCAGTCAGGTGGTGGTGGTGGTGGTGGTGGTGGTGGTGGTGGTGCACACCTCTAAACTAATCCCAGCAGTCACGAGACAGAGGCTAGCGAATCTCTGTGAGTTCAAGGCCATCCTGGTCTACAATGTAAGTTCCAGGACAGCCAGGACTACACAGAGAAACTCTGTCTTTTTTAAAAAAAAAAAAAAAAATGTTATTGTATGTGTGTGGGTATTTTGCCTACATGAATGGGTGTGTACCACATGCCTGGTGTCTGGTGCCCGTGAGAGCTATGGAGGCCAGAAGAGAGTGTCAGATCCCCTGCAACTGGAATAACAGCTGGTTTGTGAGCTGCCTGTGGATGTTGGGAATCGAACCCAGGTCCTTTGGAAGAACAGCCAATGCTCTTCACCACTGAGCCATCTCTCCAGCCACCTATGCTATTTCTCCAGGAGCATCATATGTTCATCCTAGGCAGACACTGAGTCACTTCCGACAGAAGGTAACTTGTTAGATCTTCTTTCCCGGTCCCTTTGTGTGTTTTTATGTTTTCCAGGCAGATAGCCTTAGTTGGCCTGGAACTCACTATGTAGACCAGGCTGGCCTTGAACTTACAGAGAGATCTGCCTGCCTCTACTCCCTGAGTGCTGGGATAAAAGGTATGCACCACCTACCCACCTCTATCCCTGAAAGCACATTCTGAGTTGTAAAGACTGTCTAAGAGGCAGAGATAATGATGTGGCTGGTCAGGGCCTGCGGAGACAGCCTGGTAAGCAAGCCATCCTGAGTCTCCTACCGGCTGCACCAGCCCAGGGCCTGATGATACTCCACTAGCATGTGGGAAGGAGGGACTGGTCCTCAGCATACTCTCTGTGGGCGCCTGGAGGTGGGTAACACAGTGACTCAGCCCCATCCGTGGCGGCTGGGGTCTCCCAGACACAGCTTTGGCACACTAAGTCATGTTTTTATTTGAGGTTCATCTTGATGGGCAGAGAATCCCTGTAGGCAGGTGGTGACTAAGGCTGGTGTGTCACGAATACTGCTGGCCTCCTCTACGCACCACCGCACCGGTGTCCCTGGAGGAACTAAGAGAATGTGGCCCTTCCCTCTTGCACCTTCAGAGAGGGCTGGGGGACTTCCCTGCAAAGGAGCAGATGGCTGCTCACCCACATGTGCACACCCATGTGCCCAGCCAGGCTCCTTCCACAGAAAGGACATTTCATAGTCACTGCTTAAAGCCAGGCATGGTGGCACCTGCCTGTAATACCAGTACTCAGAAAGCTGAGGCAGGGGATAGCCTAACTAAGTAATTAAAACTAGCTAACAAACCCCCCTCCCCCCCTCGATCTCTGCTTATCAACGCTCCAGAGGATTCAGCCCCAGAGTGTATCCCAGCTACCCCTCCCAACATGACTCTAAAATAGCTAAATTCTCTTTCTCCCTCAAAAGGTTCCCCATAGCAGCGCTTCCACCCACATCTTGGCTCCCCCACACCCCGTTCCTGCCTCCCTGTAGACAGCCCACTGTTGCCTCCCTCCCACTCAGCCCTCTGCTCTCGGAGCTCTGAACACCCAAAAAGGAAAAAGGATTTGTGCTGAGGGAAGACAGAGCTGGGGAGGAAGGGGAGGGCTGCGTGGCAGCTGACGCTCCGCAGGATAAGCGGCCTGCCTGCGTCTATGCCAAGGGTGTGGCTCCTGTGAATTCTGGGAGACAGAGGAAGAGGAGGGAGAAAAACGTTCCGGTTTGCATGGCACATCCCAAGTTCTATCATAAACATGATTGAATAGGCTTTCCCCAAAGGGAGGATGGGCCAAAGGACAAATAGAGAACTCAGATTAGATACTCATTTAATGAGCATTTAACCCAGCACCCTATGTGCCAGGTAACACACACACACACAGTAATGATTACAGACAAGGAAAAAACAGTGTACTTGCCCTGGAACTCACACATTTGAGTGGAAGAAACACAAGCAGACGTGTAATATACCGCCGGGGAAGAAGGGGGCACTAGGTACGGTGGGAGCATAAAGTCAGGGGCAGAGAGATGGTCAGACAGCCTTCCCTGGGAGGAACTAAGTTGGTGAAAATGGGGAAAAGTCATGCCTAGGCTGTAGCAGCACCCTGTGCAGAGGCCTGGGGCTGAGAATGGCTGGCCACGGGTACCAGGATGTGTGTTTGGAAGAACTCAGGATGTTTTTGTTTTCAATCTTTTTTTTTTCTTTTTTAGGATTTTCAATTTATTTTATTAGTTGAGGTTTTGTTTTGTTTGTTTTCAGAATTTCACTATGCAGCCCTCACTTGGAACTCCATGTGTTGACGAGGCTGGCCTCAAATTCACCCAGACTTTCCCGCCTTTGCCTCCAGAGTGCTGGGATCACAGGCACATGTCACTGCAGAGGGTTTTTGCTTTGTTTTGTTTTAGGCAAAGTCTTGCTATATAGCCCAGACTGGCCTGGAACTTGGGATAATCCTCCTGCCTCATTTTCTCAAGTGCTGAGATACAAGTGTGTACCACCACACTGATCCATTGATTTTTTTTAATTTTTTAATTAAACTGTAATTACACTAGGTGGTGGTGTAATTAATTAATCCCAACACTTGGGAGGCAGAGACAGGTGACAATCTCTGAGTTCGAGGCCAGCCTTATCCACAGACTGAGTCCAAGGACAGCCAAGGCTACACAGAGAAACCCTGTCTCGAAAAAAAAATTTTTTTAATTAATTAATTAAGATGTAATTACATCACTTTCCCACTTCTCTTTTCTCCTTCCAATCCCTCTCCTGTCCCCCTCTCAAACTGATGGCCTTTCTTTGATCGTTATATATTCATCCTTAGAATTATATACACAGAAACACTAAAAATAGATTTGTGTGTATGTGCATGCACGTCTGTCTTAAAAAACAAAACCAAGAAAAAAAAAATCCTGAGCTAGAGATAAGACTCATCAGTTAGGAGAGCAGGGTACTCTTCCAAGAGGATCCAAGTTCAAGTCTCAGCACACACATTACCATATAAGGATCTGGATTGGGTTCATGTCTCTAGCAGTTAAAGAATTAAGAGGCAGCCGGGCAGTGGTGGCGCACGCCTTTAATCCCA
>CABHPQ010001986.1:50384-70252 GCA_902168405.1 Peromyscus aztecus
AAAAAAAAAAAAAAAAAAAAAAAAAAAAAAAAAAAAAAGAAAGAATTAAAAGGCAGAGGCTGGAGAGACGACTTAGTAGTTAGGAGCACTGGCTGCTCTTCCAAAGGATCCGGTTTAGTTCCCAGCACCCACATGGCAGCTCACAACTGTCTGTAACTCCAGTTCCAGGAAGCTTGACACCTTCGCACAGGCAAAACACCAATAAACATTAAATCAATCAATCAATAGAATTAAAAGGCAGGAAAAAAATCTCCAGTGAAACAGATGGGAGGGAGCAGGGAAAATCTCAGACATGGCTGTAGAGTCAACAGATGAAAACTACTTTTATTAAAGTTGAAGACGCACACATACAGCAAGACAGATAAACAGACACACACAGAGCAAGGTTCAGCAGGGGTGGGCAAGGACTGGGGACGCCAAGCTGAAACCTGGTCTCTTCTAGAGGTGGTTGGTTTGTTGGGTTATTGTTTTGGTTTTAGAGACAGGGTTTCTTTGTGTAACAGCCCTGGCTGTCCTGGAACTGACTTTGTAGGTCAGAGATCGGCCCACCTGCCTCCCCAGTGCTGGGATTAAAGGTGTGCACCACCACCGTGGCCCAGCTTGGGTTGTCTTTTGTTCGTTTGTTGTTTGTTTTTAAACAGTCTTCAGTGTGCCTGTCTCAAGCTGTCTGGCCTTTGTCTCCAGAGGATGAGGATGAAGTGAGAAGTTTGCCATCCTTTATCATTTAGCGGTGGCCGCTTTCCCTGTCTGTCTGCCTATCAGGGACCTAACTCCTAGTCCCCTCGAATGTTAGGTGGCTTATAACCAACTGTGACTCCATTCCAGGGCATCCCATGCCTTCTTCTGTCCTTCGAGGGCTCTTGCTCGCACAGGCACAGACACCCATAAATAAACAACATAAGACTCCTGGACACTGATGTTTCATGAGTTGAAGGCCAGCTAGGTTGGTTACACAGTGAATGTGATGCCTCCCTGGAGTTCACCTGTCAGGGAAAAACCAAAAACAACAACAGCAACAAAAACCACAACCAAGAATGGTGGTACGTGCCTATAATTCCAGCTACTGCCGAGGCAGGAAGATTGTGAGTTCAAGGTCAGCCTGGTTAACAGAGAATTTGATGCCAGCCCAAGCTGCAGAGTGAGGTACTGTCTGTTCCCATTTCCACAAAAACAAACCCCGCAGCTGGGACTTGAGCAAAAGGTTTTAGGATATATGTGCCTGACCCATACTCCCATTTTGGAAAATTCTGCCTGGCACCCAACCCGGAGCACAAGATGGGAGGATAAGAGATGACAGAACTTGGGACCGTACCCCAGAGAAGAGCAGGTGGGGACCTCAGTTCAGAGTTTCATGTGCAGGGAGCCAAGGCAGACCTTCAGGTCTTTAACAAGTTGGTTTACTGGTCATGGTCACAAGTATGGGGGACAGGGGTCAAGAAAGGAGGGTTCCAGGTTCCCACATGGATGTTGGGAGGACAAGGGTGCTGCAAATGGAGATAGGGAAGCTAGGATCAAGCTTAGAGGAAGCCCAGGTAAGACCTACTCGTGGTTTCCTGAGTTCAAGGTACCCAGGGGCAGCCAGGAGCTGAAAATCAGCAAGGAGGTAAGGTGGGGCTTGTCTGGGAGGAGAGAAGGCTTGGAAGTCGGGCTGTAGTTAACCATGGGTGAATGAGATCACCCAGGAGGAGGGGTGAAGAAAAGACAGGCAGACTGGCTTCCTGCCCTCAGGCCTGATGGGCTGAGGTCACTAAACAAACGCAAGTTCTTAGGCTGGCCCTCGGCAGAACAGAAGCTCAAAATACTGTTGCTAAGTGCAAAGTAGGTGCAGGCAATGTGTAAAAATCCCTTACTTCACAAGCTGAGCAACCTGGGAGCCATGATGGAAGGAGAGAACACTCCTGAAAGCTGCCCTCTGCCCTCTACATACACACTGTGGTGTGTATGTGTGTGTGTGTCCCGGTTCCCATACCCACATGTCGTGAATAGGGGCCATGTTTAGTCCCAGCACTCAGGAGGCAGAGGCAGGTAGATCTCTGTGAGTTTGAGCCCATCTTGGACTACAGAGCAAGTTCCAGGCCTGTCAGGGCTACACAGTAAGACCCTGTCTCAAAAAAAAAAAGATACAGTCATACAGTGTCATGAATATTAGAGGTGTATAGTTCAGTTGAAAAGTATGAGCGAGGCCCTGGTTCCCATCAATCACACACACACACACACACACACACACACACACACACATACATACACGCCACATTGCACATGTGGAAATCAGAGGACAACTTAGAGGAATCATATCTCTGCTCCCACCACGTGGTTCCCAATGATCCAACTCAGGTCATCAGGCTTGGCCACAAGCATCTTTCCCTACCACATCTCACCAACCTTCCATCTTCTTTGGAAACTTTCTACCCATGGTCCCTTGTCCCTGACCCCTGGGAAGTCCTAAGATGCCTCCCATCTTAACTCCTGCCTTTCCGGTCCCAGCGTTTTGATTATCTTACCAGCTGCAAGACACCAAACGCTCTCCCTCTTTCCCTCCGTGCCTCCTACTCTCTCCCTTGTCTCGTATTTTTAAACAGTTTTATTTGTAGGCAGTCTTTGGCACTGCCGTCAGCTGTCTGTTGGAAGTATTTTCATCAAACACTGTGTTTGTGTGGTTAAACCCTAACTTTCTGTGGAGGGGAGCAAAGGCATCAATTATTCCAGGATGACACTTTTAACTAACTTTTTTTTTTTTTTTTTTTTGGTTTTTTGAGACAGGTTTCTCTGTAGCTTTGGAGCCTGTCCTGGAGTAGCTATGTAGACCAGGCTGGCCTTGAACTCACAGAGATCCGCCTGCCTCTGCCTCTCGAGTGCTGGGATTAAAGGCGTGTGCCACCACCGCCCAGCTTAACTAACTTCTAATTGGCTCTGGAAGTTGATCTGGTTCTTGCGCCTAAATGTAGGTGTGTTAGTTACTCCCAAAGCCAAACAAAAAGCAGTTGTGGGGGATGGGGATGCAGAAGGAACATATCCAAAAACAGTCCAGTTGTTCCAGCCCAACTCAGCCTTCTCTCTAGTCAACTTCCTCTCTGCCCATCCATCCACCTATACATTTTCTAGTCCATCCATCCATCTGTCCATTTATCAACTCCATCAATCCATCCATCCAGCCATCTACCTAAAAACATCAATCTGTCTTAAAAATATGCCCAGCCAAGCATGGTAATATATACCTTTAAAGTCAGGATGAGTGAGGTAGAAGCATGTGGATCTCTGTGAGTTCAAGGCCGGCCTGGTCTACAGAGTGAGTTCTAGGCCAGTCATGGCTATGTAGTGAGACCCTGTCTTAAATTAAAAAAAAAAAAAAAAAAAAAAAAGAAAAGAAAAGAAAAAAGAAAAAAAATGGCCATGTATGGTGGCACACACGTTTAATCCCAGCACTCGGGAGGCAGAGGCAGGCAGATCTCTTGAGTTCGAGTCCACAGAGTGAGTTCCAGGACAGCCAGGGCTACACAGAAAAACCCTGTCTCAAAATTAATGAATTAATTAAAAAATTCAAAACATTATCCAATGCTTGCCCTGTGCCAGACACTGCCCAGGGAAATGAATATAAGTGGGAGTCGGCACCAACCTTCTTCCAGGGTGAACAAGAAAAAAGACAAATTTTAAAAGGGTTGAGAAGACTGACTGGAGATCAGAGTAACACTGTCTTTTAAAAAAGAAGTACACAAATCAAGGGGCTGGTTATGTGACTCCTTTTATACAACGCTTGCCTAGATCCCCTGGATTCAGTCCGAAGCACTCATAAAACCAAGGGTGATGGCGTGGCCCGTAATCCGAGCACTGAGGAAGTAGAGACAGTGGGATCAGAAACCCAAGCTCATCCTTAGCTGCAACCTGTCAAAACAGCAAATATGCAATCAACAAGAAGAAGCCAGGTGTAGTGGCTCATGCCGGCAATTCCAGCCCTTGGGAGGCAGGTCAGGAGAATCTGCTTCTATCCCGAGAGTTCCAGGCCAGCCGGGGCAGCACAAAGATACCCTGGATCAAATCAAATCAATAAATAAATCCATACACCATTTCATACTTTTTTCTTTCTCTTCACTACCATTTCTTCTAAAATTCTACCTTCAGGCATAAGTGGGTACATGGCTGTTCACCTAACTAGTCTTAAGAACCCCTCTTGTTTTGGGGTGGGGAGACCAGGAAAGGAGGTGAAAACAACATCCAGTCCCCGGATCCCTTGGCAGCTGTAATTGAGGCCTGTCACACAGAGAGAAGCCGGCTGCAAATTGCATTCATCAACGAATTACAGCAATTACAGTCCCAGCCCCTGCCTAATGGGGTGAAGACACATCCAGTCAGGCAGTCCCGATTCAGGGATGGCAAATACTTCGGGCTACCAGTCTCATTTTGTCCAGCCAAGGCCCCAAGTTTGGCCTTCACACAACTCATCAGGAAGGATGGGACCCCCTCCCAGACTCAAGAGGTCTCTGGGTGTTTTTCTCAGGCATCCATGAGGCTTTTCCAGCAATCTGGACGAAACATTGTTACTGGGCCCTCAGCGGAGTTTCATTCAGATTGTGTCCTTGGGAGAGCTGGTTTGCTGGCAGGTCCAGGAGCAGCTAAGAGCACCCTCCTTGCTGGCACTAGGCCAGCTCGATCCTTCCGTCCCTGCTGCCCACCCTGACAGCATGGGGCCAAGGCTAGGGTGAGGCTCACCTGAAACCTGTGGAGGAGGAGCACAAATGTCACCTCCCGGGAGGACAGGTATGTGACCACCCACACGACATGGGAGCTTTTCCCTCACTCCCTTCCCAGGAGGCAGCAGCAACCTTCAACAATGTAGGGGTGTGTGTGTGTGGTGCGTGCACACACATGTGCTCGTGTGTGTGTGTGTGTGTGTGTGTGTGTATGTGTGTGTGTGTGTGAGTGTGTGTGTGTGTGTGTGTGTGTGTGTGTACACATGTATGTATGTGTGTGTGTGAGGCACATCCACCACAGGACAACCATATGCTAGGGACCAAAGGACAGGAGGGTATGAGGACACGACACCAAGCTCCCTGGTTTGATCTTGGATGTAAAACAGCAGCCAGATGCCCAGAAAGAACGTTGGTTTCTTCTCCTTTGCCCTTTGCTTCAGGATTCTGGCTCCTCTAGATAGGGCCGTGCCAGAAGAAGAGAAAGGTGCAGACATCAGCCCGCTCACCTCCGCCCCTGCGCCCACCCCTCCCACTAACCAGCCATCTCCTCTACTCTCCTGCCAGCTTAGCACTGGGTGGTGAACAGGGAAAGGACCAGGAAAGGAGGTGTCGTTTCTGATCTGAAGTTTCAAAGGAAACCAGGCCAGGCACGCCCTTCCAGGTCAAGGGAATGTGTCCTGTGGTATCTAAGTAGGAGTTGAGCCTCGGGGTGGTGTGGGGTATGTGTGGGGTGTGTGTGTGTGTGTGTGTGTGTGTGTGTGTGTGTGTGTGTGTGGTTGTGGTGGTAGGGGTGTGTGACTTGCTCCTGAGCAGTCCTTTCTCTGTGACAGGAAGTGAGGTTGGATAGAACCAGTAAAAAGAAAATCCAAGAGAAGGAGTTCATGTCTGGTGTCCCCTGGGACCCCAGAGCCTTCTGCTGTGGCAGTTAAGGACCCACTGAGCAAGGGCAACAGTCAGGGAAAACCCCAAGTCCCAGCTCCCTGGCGGCTCTCAAAGAAGCTCAGGGCTTCATCCTGACTTCTGGATAAATGTCAAGGTCAACCAGGCAAGATCAAAGGCAGGATCCAGGGGTTGGGAATGGAGGGTGGAAGGAGGTGGGATGAGGACAGATGAGGGAGAGGGAGAGTAGAGAGAAGGGGGGGGGCTGAATTGCAGCATGAGTAGTGATCAAGGCAGTGGCTTGCTCGGGTCAGCCTGCATTTTCCAGCTACACACTGAATAGATGCCCTTGAGACTCCACCTAGATCCCCTATAATGTCAGGGAGTGGGAAGGGGGGGATGTGTTGGCTGCCAAAAGCTTCCCTTCTTTGGACACTTGCCCTCGGCCTAGGGGATGTGCAGAGCTACCAGTAGCTAGTTATCTGATGATGCAGACATAAAAGACCAGCCTTCTTCTGCCAAGTGTGTGTGTGCAGGAGGCATAGAGATGTGATTGAGCTCGGGTCTCATGTAGCCCAAGCCTGGCCTCAAACTCAATATACAGCTAAGGGCCTTGAACTCCTGACTTTCTTGCCACTGTTTCCCAAGCACTATGATTACAGGCCTGCTCCCCTATGCTTAGCCTTATTTTGTTTCATTGGGGTTTAGTTTGTTTTTGGTTTTTTAAGACAGGGTCTCTGTACATAGCCCTGACTATCCTGGAACTCACATGTAGACCAGGCTGGCCTCAAACTCACAGAGATCTGTCTGCCTCTGCCACCATGTGCTGTGGGATGGTCTGTATGTCAAATTGCTCTGATTGGTCAATAAATAAAACACTGATTGGCCAGTGGCCAGGCAGGAAGTATAGGCGGGACTAACAGAGAGGAGAATTGAGAGAATTCTGGGAAGTGGAAGGCGGAGGAGGGAGAGACTGCCAGCTGCTGCCATGACAAGCAGCATGTGAAGATGCCGGTAAGCCACGGGCCACATGGCAAGGTATAGATTTATAGAAATGGATTAATTGAAGATGTAAGAACTAGATAGCTAGAAGCCTGAGCCATTAGGCCAAACAGTTTAAATAATATAAGCGTCTGTGTGTTTATTTTATAAGTGGGCTGTCGGACTGCCGGGCCTTGGCGGGACCCGGAGAGAAAACTCTCCAGCTACAGTCATGCCCATCTTATTTATTTTTTTCTCTGAGTCAGGGTCTCCTGTAGCCCAGGCTGACCTCAAACTCACTATATAGCCAAGGCTGGCCCAGCTCCTGGTGCTCCTCGACCCACGTTCCCAGTTCTGGGGCTGCAGGCATGGATCACCTCGTGCAGGTTGTTTTTGGTTTTCCCCTTCTTTCTTTCTTTTAGGAGTAAAGGTTTTTTTTTGTTTGTTTGTTTGTTTTGTTTATTTAACCAGGACTTCCACCACTTCAAGAAGGGAATGACTACAAGGTGTGTGTGTGTGTGTGTGTGTGTGTGTGTGTGTGTGTGTGTATACTGAGGATATCTCTGCATGTGAGTGGTACCAGTGTATACACAAGTCCCTCTGCCCAGTATCAAGGGTCTCAGCCTGGGATGGCCCCAGAGCAGAAGGCACGTTTCCTGGGAAGATCTGACCTGGTTCTGCTTTGTTCTCTGTCCTTCCCAGATAGTAAAGGGGAACCTGGGTATATGATGGTCCCTACCCTGGGACCCTAAATCATGATGCAACTACTAATAAAAATTCACTGGGAAAGGAAGAAGGAGGAAGAGGAAGAAGAGGAGGAGAAAGGTTCTTTGTGGTTTTGTCTGAGACACAGTCTCACTATGTAGCCCAACTTAGTCCCGAACACATAGCCATCCTCTGGTCTCTGCCTCCTGAACCATTGGGGTCACAGATGTGAACCATCGGCCTTAGCTACCTACCAGGCAGGGTTCTTTTTGGAATGCATCTCCAAAGCTTTCTGCAGGGTCCAGTCAGAGCCGGACTCTGAGCTGTGAAGGGCAGCCTTGCTTGGCTCCTGTGACCCATTTTGTTTCTCTCCCTTTCTCTAGAGAGACTGCTCCACTGTAAACCAGGGACCCTTGTTTGTGTCTCCATGGAGCAAACCAGAGACAGTTTTCTCCTTCATGCTGATGGGATGGTACTACAGCCTGTGTAGAATGAGCATGCACTCAGCCACTGAACTAATGTCCTAACTCCCCAATCCACTTCCTTTCATTTTATTGGGTTTATTTATTTTATGTGTATATGAGAATGCCTATTGGTACCCACTGGATCCCCTGGATCTGGAAGTATGCATGGCTATGAGCCACCATGTGGGTGATGGGAACAGACCCCAGGTCCTCTGCAAGAGCAACAAGTTCAAACATATCTTTATGTAAACATTGTATCTCTAGTGGCTAGAATGTGTCAGATCGCCAACCCTAAATACCACTCAGACTGCTCCTGACTGATAAACAATGTGACTGGATTCACGCTCTGGATGGCAGGTACATGGGTTGAGGGGCTTATTCTAGGGCTGCCCTCTCCACTCAAAACACACACACACACACACACACACACACACACACACACACACACGTTAACATCCAGCTTACCTATACACTAATTGCTTATGTTTGTACAAAATTAGAGGCAGATAATCCAGTCTCTGGCTTATCCATATCCCCAGCTAGCATCATCCTCCTGAGGGAGGGAGCCCCCCCACTGCTCCAGCACCTTGGGGGATGGGGGTGACGGGGGGGGGGGGGGGGGGGGGCAGGATGATGCAAGCTCAGGCTGTCAGTACTGTGGCTGCTGCTCCAGTAGTCTGATGAGAGATCAGACACTGTTGGGTGAAATCGTGTCAGGAATCTTCTGTGGATGTCACGTACCTGGGCTTGTCACCAGGTGGAGTTAAGAAGTATCTGTAGAATAAAAACACCCTCAAAGAGGCTAAGAAGAAGCCAGGTGTGGTGGCACACACCTTTAATCCCAGCACTCAGGGAACAGGGGAAGGCAATCACCAGGAGTTCCAGGCCAGCCTGGTCTACATAGCAAGTTCCAGGACAGCCAGAGCCACATAGTGAGACCCTATCTCAAAAAAAAAGGGGAGGGGGGAGCTTGGGAGATCACTGCCTAACTAGGTTAGGTTTGAGTCATGGGTCATGGAAGACCATAGTGTGAAGAATCTTAAAATCATTCAAGATATGCAAAACTTGCTGCTGCCCTGAGAGCCTTCCAGGAAGGGGAGCAGGCAGATCTTTCGGGTTTTTTCAGTTCTCCCTGCCAAGAGGCCTCCCGGCAAGTCTGTTCTGGATACCTAAGGTTTGGGTCTTTTCTCCTCCGACTTCAGTGGGAAGGAAGAGCAACACATCTTTCACTAATGTCTCCTTTCCCAAATATCTAGACCCACATCGTCAACAGGCATGACCCACAGGTGTGACTTCCATATTTCCTGAAGCCACGTTCCTTTTTGTTTGTTTAAAGGTCCTGAGGATTGAACCTGGGGCCTTTAACTTGCTAGACAAACTATCACTTAGCCACACTCCCAGCTCTGGCAGCCACATTCTTTAAAGGTTGAAAAGAAAGAGATGTGGGCTAAAGATGTCATTCAGTGGGATAAAGCTTGCCAAGTGTGTGCAAGGCCATTGCTGAACTCCAACACTGCAGATGAAAGAGAAAGATGATGAGAAGGGGACATGCCTGTCAGCACCGCCCT
This sequence comes from Peromyscus aztecus, assembly GCA_902168405.1. Taxonomy (NCBI): domain Eukaryota; kingdom Metazoa; phylum Chordata; class Mammalia; order Rodentia; family Cricetidae; genus Peromyscus; species Peromyscus aztecus. The sequence continues at coordinate 59,667 of CABHPQ010001986.1, forward strand.
TGAGAGACGGAGGCAGAAGGATCAGGAGTTCACTTCAGCTACAAAGTGAACTAGATGCCAGTCTGGGCTACAGGAGACTTTGCTCCAAAATAAGCCAAAATAAACAAACAAAAAACCAGAGAAGGCCAGGCCTGGTATCTCAGGACTTTAATCCCAGCACTCTGGAGGCAGAGGCTGATGGATCTCCATGAGTTTTAGACCAGCCTGTGGTCTATAGAGAGTAGCAGTTCTCAACACGTGGGTCATGACCTCCTTGGGGGTCAAACAACCATTTCACAGGGATCGCCTAAGACCGTAGGAAAATATAGGTATCTACATTATGATTCGTAACAGTTGCAAAATTACAGTTATGAAGTAGCAACAAAAATAATTTTGTGGAACTGCATTTAAGGGTCACAGCATTAGGAATGTTGAGAACCACTGATAAAGAGCGTTCCAGACCAGCTACATAGTGAACCCTTATCTAAAAAACAAACATAATAAATTAAAAAAAAAATTTTAAAGAAAAGAAATGATAAAAACAGATTAAACCTTTTTTTTTTTTTTTTTTAAAGCAGAGTAAGTTTCAGGACAGCCAGGGCTACACAGAAAAACTCTATCTTAAAAAAATTTAATTAATTAATAACTTGTTTGTTTTTGAGATAGGGTCTCATATAGTTCAGGCTGGCGGCAAAGGAACTCAATATATCAATATATAGTCAAGGATGACCTTGACCTTGGACTTTTTAGAAAATGTGTATAGGTGCTTTGCCTGCATGTCTGTCTGTCTGCCACATACCTAGTTTCTGAGAAGGCCAAGAAGGCCAGAAGAGGGGGTCTGACATCCCTGGAACTGGAGTTATAGATGGTTGTGAGCTTCCACATGGGTGCCGAGGACCAAATCCGGGTCTTCTGGAAGAGCAGTTAATGCTCTTAACCACTGAACCATCTCTCCAGCAATAACCTCGATCCTTCTGCCTCTACCTCCTGGGTGCTAGGATTACAAGTGTGCACCACCAACAGATGAAACTAACTAAAATAACATTTTCAATTTTTAAATTATATTTCATTGAGTGTGTGTGTGTGTGTGTGTGTGTGTGTATGTGTGTGTGTCAGGATGCATGTGGAGGTCAGCTCTCTCCTCCCACCATGTGGGCCTCGGAGACCTGAGACTGAGTTCAGCAGCCACCTTTACCTACTGTGACATCTTGATGGCCCTGTAATGGGCCATCTCAGGCATCTCCTAGAACTTGAATGTCCCCAGGTGACAGTGGGAAGAGCTGGGGGAGGGGAGTGGTGGACAGTCTCTGGGGAGTGTCCTCGGTCTGGTAATTACCGGGAAGGGAGGAACGAAACTGGGTTTATTACCCTCCAGACTCAGGCCTTTCCTCTTGAGTGACTGGCAGGGCCAGGACTGTTCTAGGCCAGTGCTCAGAGTCCCTCCCTAATGGAGATGCTTTGTGCTCAGAGTCCCTCCTTAATCAGGATGCTCTGTGATCAGAATCTCTCCTTAATCGGGATGCTTTGTTCTGGCTCAGAGTTATTTTCTTTGCCTCTCCTCCTCCTGGAAGTCTTCCAGGATAAGGTCTCCAATCTTACCTGCTGGCCGTCCTTCCTGGAGACTGTCAACATTTATAAACTAAAACCACTTCCTACCCCACCCTCCAGCCTTTGGGGACACCCAGTGTCCCAGAGATAGGTATTGCTTGAGGACTGAGCAGTGAACAGACTAAGTCCCTGCCTAGAAGTCAGAAGGCAAACAAACTTAGCCCAAAATTTCATTTCACAGGGTGGTAAGAGGAGGGGAGGGAGGGAGAGAGTATTACTTCCATTTCCTATTGATTATTATAAAATGAACCCGGAGCTGGGAGGTGTGGGTCAGTGTTGAGAGTGTTTGCCAAGCACCCATGAGGCCCTGGGTTCAATTCCTAGCAGCACAAAACAACAGCAACAAAAGCTCCTGCCTGATAATGAGTTCCAGGTCAGTCAGAGTCCTACTGTGTGAGGCTGTCTCAAAAAATAACTACTCTTGCCTACACCTGACCTAAGCTGAGCTTGCTGGTGCACGCTGGTAGTCCCCGCACTTGAGAGACTAGAGGAGAAGGATCAGAAAAACAAGGTCATGTTGAAAAACCATGACCAAAATCAACTTGGGGTTGGGGAGGAAAGGGTTTGCTTGACTTACAGTTCCATGTCACTGTTCATCACTAGAAGAAGTCAAGACAGGAACACAAGCGGGGTGGGAACCTGGAGGCAGGAGCTGGTGCAGAGGCCGGGGAGGGGTGCTGCTTACTGGCTTGTTCCACATGGCTTGCTCAGCCCGCCTTTTTCTTTTTCCTTTTTTTTTTTTGTTTTGTTTTGTTTTGTTTTGTTTTGTTTTTGGGTTTTGTTGTTGTTGTTTGTTTTTGGAGACAGACCTTCTCTATGTAACTGCCCTGGCTGTCCTGGAACTCGATTTGTAGACCAGGCTGGCCTCAAACTCAGAGATCCGCCTCTCTCTGCCTCCTGAGTGATGGGATTAAAGGCGTGCGCCACCATGCCTGGCTTCCACCCTGGCACCACCCACAATGGGCTGGGCCCTCCCATATCAATCACTAATTAAGAAAATGCTCCTCAGGCTTGTCTACAGCCCATTTTCTCAATTGGGGTTCCCTCCTCTCAGGTGAATATAGCTGGTGTCAAGTTGACACAACTTGTTGACTGGCCAACACACCATCCAAGGCCTTCATTTATAGATTTAGATGTAGGATGGGTAAACCTAGGAGGGGGGGATAACCTGGTCATGATCGCAGTTAGTTCAAGGTCATCTTACCCTTCAGTTACTTTGTGGGTTACTCCTGGGATGTAGTCTGGTCAGACTGGGGGCTCTGTTCTCCCCCATCAGGCTCTGGGAACTCGGGAAAGCACAAAGTGGTTCTGCCCTAGAGTGGAACACAGTGGGTGACTTTATAAAAACACAAACCAGGGCTGGAGAGATGGCTCAGAGGTTAAGAGCACTGACTGCCCTTCCAGAGGACCCGGGTTCAATTCCCAGCACCCACATGGCAGCTCACAACTGTCTGTAACTCCAGTTCCAGGGGACCCAACACTCGTGGCAAAATACCAATGCACATAAAATTAAAATTAAATTAAAAATAAAAACACAAACCAAAGCACAGAACCAGCTGGACGTGGTGGTACATAACATGCCTGTAATCTTGACACTCATGGAAGACCATGAGTTTTCGCTGGTCCCAGCTACATACTGAGACCCTGTCTCAAAACCCAAGCAAAAACAAACCCCCAAACATTAAAGCAATTCGGAAAATGGGGTCGAAGAGACGGCTCTGGGGTTAAGTACTGCTCTTCCAAAGGACAGGAGTTCAGGTCCCAGCACCCACACCAGGAGGCTCACAACCGCCTCTAAGGGACCTCCAGAGGATCTGACACCCTCTTCTGGCCTTGACGGGCACCTTCATTCATGTACATATACCTACACATTAGGCACATAGAGGCACATACAGAGAATTAAAAATAATAAATAAATCTGTTTGTGTGTTTGTTCTGGAGTTGTATCTCAACAGCAGAGTGCTTAGCCTGTGTTTAATCCCACACAAGCAGGGTGAGGGAGACAAGACACCTCACTTCCAACACACTTTAAAAGCAGCTGTAACCTCTCCCATCCTCTAAGGACCTTTCTACTAGATTAACCAGGAAGGGCATGCAGGGTACGAAGGAGATTAGCCTCCTGCCTTCCCACCCTACTCCATTGAGGGGTGGTGGGGAGGTACGCCAGGATTAACCAAGAGGTCTGAGGGAACCAGAATGGCCAGGCCCCAAACAGCCCAGAGCGCTCTAGCAATCAGAGCCATCAGGGTCCTTCAACTATGGCATTTAGTGGGAATCCCCACTGTAAGGGTTAGGCAGGGGTCACTCGGGGGCGCAGGTGAGGGGGGGGCGGGCGGAGGGCATGTTCCAGAACCTCCTCTGTCCTCTTTAGGGCTGGAGACTTCCTCCCTGCTTAGTTCTGAGCAAGCATTTCTGGTCTCAGCCTCCCTCCCCGAGCCAAGTCCCCTCCACCCCAGGATTTATTTCAGGGCTTGCTTCGCCTACTTTGCCTGACGTTTGTGACAAGCCGCCGCCGCCGGGTGCTGGGGAGCCTTCGCCATCTGCCAGCCTCCGCCACCAGCCAGGCAGCCGGCAGTGGTGGTGAGACTGAGCTCTACTACCCACCCAAGTGAATCCTCTACCCAGTTACTCAGTATGCAAAGACACTATGTACAACTCTGTACGCAGAGGCCTGGAGATCAGCGTTGGAGGGTGGGGTTGGAAAAACTTTAAACTTCTCTCTCCCTCAAACTCTGGCAAAGCCTTAAATACATATCCTCAATGCACCTTTAAAAACAGAAAAAGCTATGTAGCCCAGGCTAGCCTTGAACTCCTGCCTCTGTGGGACTAAAAAACGTGTGCCACCATGCCTGGCCACATATACCCCCTTAAAAAATTGTATTCGTTTTTTGTTTGTTTTGCTTTTCGAGACAGGATCTCACTGTGCAGCCTTAGTGGGCCTGGAACTCACTACATAGACCAGGCTGGGCTTGAACTCACAGAGATGCACACATTAATATTAAAGGGATATGCGACTACTCCCAACTCTACTACATAAAAAAAAAAAAAATTAAAAAAAACCCCTTACTTTGTGTGCATGTGTGTGTATCTGTGTGAGTGTGCCATGGTGCAAATGTGGAAGTCAGAAAACAACTTTCAGAGTCAGAGGACAAGTATCAGGGGTCAGTTCGCTCCTTCCATCATGGGGGGGGGTGTCAAACCCTAGTGGTCTGGCTTGGCAGCAGAGGACTTAGCCTACTAGGTCATCTTACCCACCCACATAACACCCTTAGATACAAGGAAGTTTCCCCAAGTGTACACAAATACACAAGGAGGTTCATGGTTCATTCACACACTCAATTCAATATAAGCTCGTTAATAAAATGATGATACATTCACATAATGAAATTTCATGTAGTCATCAAAAAGAATGAGAAAAATCACAGGTGTCAGCAATGAATCATGTCCAAGATATAAATGAAAAAAGCAAAACTGAACAGGACACCTTACATAACCCTGTAAGTGTGTGTGGTTGGAGAGACATATCTTTTTATCCCTATGCAAAGAAAAACACACGGAAGAATAGATTCAAAACTTGTTCATGAGGTTAGATTAAGTTTAGATTAGGTTGTTTCTCTACTTTCTTTTCTTGGTTTTCCAAGACAGGTTTTTCTCTTTGTAGCCCTGGTTGTCCTGGCACTCGCTCTATAGATCCAGCTGGCCTTGAGCTCAGAGATCTGCCTGCCTCTGCCTCCTGAGTGCTGGGATTAAAGGAATGTGACACCAGGCCAGGCATTTTCTAAGTTTAGATTTCCTTCATAGTAAAGATATGTCACCTTTGCCATGGAGAATGGTCAGTAAAAGTTTTTTCTTACTTTGCTCCTGTGTGTATGTGTTTGCATGGCATGGGTCCCTGGTGCTAGGGTGATGGAGTGAAGGACACTTGTGAGCTACCATGTGCCTGCTGAGACTTGAACCCAGGATCTCTGGAAGAGTAGCCAGTTCTCCTAATGACTGAGCCATCTTTCCTACTCCCTTGTCCCAGAATGGTTTTTTGTTTGTTTGTTGAGACAAAGTTTCTTTATATCGGAGGGCCTGGAACTCTATGTGGAACAGTTCAGCTGCAAACCCACAGAGGTCTTCCTGCCTCCCAAGATCTGGGATCAGAAGTATGCACCACCCCACCAGCCAGCCAGTGACAGTTTTTAGAAGAAATGTAACTGGTAGGAGATTCCCAAGCTTCAACCCAGTATTTGTTTTGAGATGGGCTCACACTCTGTAGCATAGTTTGGCATGGAACTCTATGAAGTTTTCCTGCCTCAACCTTCCCAGTACCGGGATCACTGGCTAAACACTTTTTTTTTTTCAAGACAGGGTTTGTCTGGTAGCTTTGGTGCCTGTCCTGGAACTCACTCTGTAGACCAGGCTGGCCTCAAACTCACAGAGATCCTCCTGCCTCTGCCTCCCGAGTGCTGGGATTAAAGGAATGTGCCACCACCCCGCTGACAACACTTTTTTTTTTTTTAAAGGAAAGATTTTTTTTCTTCTGGCTCAACCAGGGGAGGAGATCTCATGATTCCACCCAGACTCCTCAGCAGTAAATGCCCTTGGAAATGTAGTGTGGCCTGCTCCTTCCAAGGAATGTACTGGGTCAAGGTAGGGGGGAGGGAATGTGGAGATAAGGGGGGACTTGGGAGTGGGGCTTCGAAGCCTCCTCTCCTCTGATTTTCCCCTTCTAATTGTCCACTGGCCCCCCTTCAAAACAGGCCCCCGATGGAAAAATAGGCCATGCGTTGGGATGAGACCTAACTTTTTTTTTTTTTTAAAGGCAAGGTGTCACCAGCCCTGGCTGACCTCAAATTCACGGTGATCTGCCTGACTCTGACTCCTCCCAAGAGCCAGTATTAGGCCTGTGCTACCAAGCCCAGCCTTTGCCAGACTTTCTCATACGGTGATACAATGTTGTCATCTATCAATTTTAAAGCTGGAGAACGTGCACCTGAGTTTGCAAAAGTTGCACAAACGGCTTAGTTTATGCTTTTGTGTTGGGCTGAACTGGGCCCACTGGGAGATGTCTGCCTTAAGACAGACTGAGGAGGGGCTGGAGAGATGGCTCAGTGGTTAAGCACTGGCTGCTCTTCCAGAGGCCCCAGGTTCCATTCCCAGCACCCTTATGGCAGCTCACAACTGTCTGTAACTCCAGTTCCAGAGGATCTGACACCCTCACACAGACATACATGCAGGCAAAACACCAATGCACATAAAACAAAAATAAATTATTAAAAAAAAAAAAGAAAGAAAGAAAAGACTGATGAGCCAGATGGAGGTGGTTGCGCACGCCTTTAATCCCAGCACTCAGGAGGCAGAAGCTGGCAGATCTCTGTGAGTTTGAGGTCAGAGTGAGTTCCAGGATGGCCAGGGCTACATAGAGAAACCCTGTTTCCAAATACCAAACAAACAAACAAACAAAGAAGAAGATGGAGAAGGAGAAGGAGGAGAAGAAGAAGAAAAGAAAAGCTACATAGTATGAAAGGAGGGTGTGGACTTTCTGGCCGGATTTGAAGCAAGAGCTCAGCTTTAGGTTAGGAGATAAGACCTTCCTCTCTCCAGGAAGGGAGTGAAGGGAGAAGCCAAAAGCTGGGCCTTAATCTAATCAAGGAGAGGGAACAGGAGAGCTGGAAGGAGGGTGGGAGTCCAAAGCTCAGTGATGGCAACTTGTTCGCCTGCGAGCCAGGATGCGAATGTCGCTGTGTGTCCTGTGGTCCCCTGCCCACTCGGATCCTTAGGGGCTCTCTCTCCTCTTTGAGCGCATGTGCAGTACCGAAGGACTGAAGAGGGCAGTGGAAGGGAGCCCACTACCATCTCTGCCCCCGGAGGGAAGGTTTGTGAGGAAAATGCCCTCCCTTTGGATTGTATGTTCAGACTTACAAGAAAAGAGGGTGGCCAGTGAGGGGAAGGCTGAATCAGAAGGGAGCCCGGACCCCGGGCCTACAGGTCTCCTTCCAACTTCCCTTTACAGGTATCCAGTTCCAGCCGCCACTCCTGCTCCAGAGACCCTCTCCTCAGTGAGAGAAAATTACAGATCAAAGGAAATACAACCTGCCTCCAGTCCTTGCCCACCCCATTGGCCCAGTGTCCAAAATTCAGAACCCCCAGGCAGGGCTGGAGAGTGGGACACCCCATCTCCCTGTCCAGAAGACAGGAAGGCAATCCTCCTCTGCAGCTCTCTGGTTCTATGGATGGGTCAAGGCAGGATTATTCCAAAGCTCCCAACGTCCCCCACACCCCAGCTGCACAGTGTGGTTTTTGACTAAGAATTCCCCAGTCAGCTCCCAAAAGCAACTGGCTTTTCCAACTCTCCTCTGCCAGCCTTCCCTCCTTCCTCCACCACGGCCAACTGAACAGTGAAGTCCAAGGGGTCTGGGGCCTGGAACAGTTACAGGCCTCCTGTGGACCATGATCCCTGACCTGCCCCATGGCTAGAACGTAAACGAGAAGGTTCTGGTTCTAAAGAGCTAAGAAGGACTGGTGTTTAGCTGAGTCAAGTCAACAGCCGGCACCTCAGAAGCCCCTTGGAGAGACAGAGCAGGGAACACATCCTTGAGCATCTTTCCCCAGATCTAAAGACCTTAATCCTAGAGGTGACTAGATGCTAAAAAAAAAAAAAAAGTGTCATTGAAGATTTTAGATGAAAGCAGAATTGGGGTGGGGAGGAGAGATCTCCAGGGCAAGCGCTCTTCCAGCCCGTCCTTCCCAGCCTGGGACTGTCCCCAAGCTGCAGGACTCCGGTCCAAAGGACTGAAAGCCATCAATCAGGTGTGTCACAGAGGTCAGGTAGCACACGTTCCTGGCAGAACCAGCCCAGCAGCTCCGTCAAGCAGTCCCTCACACTGACGCACACTTGGGCACCCTTCCGGATCAATGCACACTCACCCCCACCCCCATCCTGTCAAGAGCTTCGAGAGAGCTGAAGGACAAATCTAGATGGGCCTAGACTCTGCAGCAAGCTTCGGCTTTTGGAAAAGAAGCCTCCCCCAGAGAGAGCTGCCGAGAGACGACCCCCCCCCTCCACCCGCCTTTTATCAGATCCCGGGGCAGGGTTGTCAAGCAGCTCTAAGGATCCCGTTTGCACCAAGGCTGTGGGTGGGACTGGAGGCTGGAAAAGACGGTCCTTGGCTTCCTCAGGACTCCCAGCCAGCAAGATTAGGAGAATCTTATTGTTCTGCTCAGACACAGCTGGCCTTCCTGTAGGGGGCAGGGCCCCTGGAAGCCTAAGCAGGATCTCTGCGACCCAGCAACCTTAACGTATTATCTTACCACCTATTGTGTGGGGGGCAGGGTCTCACGTCACCCAGACTAGCTTGGATTCCTGACCCTCCTGCCTCTACCTTCCAAAGGCTGGTGTAGACTGCAGGTGTGTACCGCACCACCCTCCGCTTGTTCCAGTAATGCGTGCAGATGGTGTTTTCCCCATCTTGTCTCACAGGTTGGGAGTGGGGTAGATTATGACTGCTGTCCCCTCTGGGGAGAAGAGCTGTTCCCATTGCTGAAGACTCAGGCTTAGTCACCAGGCCAATGCAGGTCTCCCCAGCACCAGCTGCTGCCAGAGAACAGCAGTCAGCAGGATTGAGCTCTTGGAGGTGGCTTAAGGCCAGGAATTACTTTCCATTCCTATCACATCCTCCAAGGGGGTGGGGGTGGGGGATAGAAATCAGAACAACGTGAGTTCTAGGGCAGCAGCAATGGTCAGAATACCTCAAGGGCTTGGGTACTGATAGACCTAGGAGCAGCTGGTCTCAGAAGCAAGGACCAAAGGAGGTGAGAAGTCAGAAAGGAGCCATGACCCCTCAAACTAGATCAGGCAACAACAGCTTTAGGGGTTTTCAATTACCTGCAGAATTTGTACTGGCCGTCCCGTAAGTACACAGTCTAATTTGCCAGTGTTTGTCAGTTCAGGAGAAGCAGCCCCCCTCCCCCTACTCTCCATGCACATCCCCAACTCTCCATAGGGCTACATAAGTGAGAAGAAATTTCCAGATCAAAACATGAGCTAGAATCATCCAACTTTAATAACTTATAGGCAAATGCTAAAAAACAGTAATATAGAGGACACACAAGCTTATAAAAAGGGATGGGGATCTACAAACGAGGGGGAGGGGGGATTCTTGGCACTTTCACAGATTGTGACTAGAAGAGTAGCTGAGGAGACCCCTCCCCCAACTGTGGGGCGAGAGAGGAGGTGTTCTCCATTCATCCCAAATGCATTCTCTGCCCAACTCTCTGTGCACCCTCCCCCTGCAAAAAATAAAAATACACATCCAAATAAAACGCTAGGGAAGGAAACGGAGAACCAGGGTCGAGGTAGAGTCAGCATTTACATTTATGTCTCCGCTCTTGCGGCCTCTACCCTCTAGAGGTGAGGGGCAGAGAAGACACTTCATCTCCCCTCCCCCACGTGGCACCGAATCAGGACCCCCTCCCCATGCTCCTTCAGTCCTTTGAGGTGGAGTGGACAGGTCCAGCACCCAGGCTGGCTGAGAGGTCACAGGCCCTGCCTATCATCTGTACTGACCCCTAGTAGGTAGGGTAGGGGCAGTCTCGGGTCACCGTCTCTTCTTGCTTGCCCGAGGCGCTTTCTTCCTCTTCAGAATCATCTCATACAGACGCTCCAGTCCTGGCTGCAGGCCCAGCCCGTCCACGGCACTGCAGCCCTGCACATGGGTGAGCGTGGCGGCTGCCAGCTCTCGGACCGCCAGCCTCTTCTCCACCTCCGCCGCACTCAGTGCCCCCGGCTGGTCCTGCTTGTTGGCCAGCACCAGCACTGGCACCCCCTGGTTGTCTGAGGCCTTGCTGATCCGGTGGAGCTCCACCTTGGCCTCCTCTAACCTTTCGGTCTCGGCAGAGTCCACCACAAACACCAGTCCATCTGTCCGGCGGGTGTAGGAGCGCCACAGTGGCCGCAGCTTCTCCTGACCCCCAACATCCCACACCTGGAAAGTGATTCCACGGGACCCCCCCAA